>VICI01000882.1:0-28759 GCA_019593645.1 Akabosia matsudoensis
GCTACGGACTGGCTACATCATTTCAGTCTCCCTTGAGGTATGACTTGCAGTGTCGATGTTTACTTTTTTCATATATAGGCACACTAGGGTTGGCATATAAGAGAATATGATATCGACGAAGGTTTTCTTGTTTCAGTAACTTTATAGGTGAGTTTTCTTTAGAAAATAACTGGAATGGAAAAAAAAGTTAAGTACAAGAAGAAATGAAATAGAAAGAGATACAAAGGGACAGTATTTTTTGATCATCCAAAAGATTGTGAAATCCCTGGGAATCCTACAGATATGCCATCATATATCCATGAAATCATCATTTATCACACACAGTCATGACTTTCTCTTTCATTTTCTACTTCCTGTCTTTCTGCTTCTGTTCACTGTGCTTTCTCTTTTTTTACTCTACTTACAGGGAGAAACTAAATCTGGAAATCTTGAGACTGAGTGAAATTGGCGTGTTAGGCACGCTGAAAAGGAAGTGGTGGCTGGCTGATAGCAGTGAATGCAATTCTCTCTTTGATTTGGTAATATTCTTCTCTTAAAAAACGTACAAGCCCACATCAGCTTTTACAATGTTGAATGTGTAAATATATCATTCATAAATGTAATCTTGAATTGGATTTATGTCATCTCTAGAACTTTTTTATATCATGTGCCTTTTATGACAGGTTTTGCATGCATGTTTATATAAGTTACAGGGGTTCATGATTTCTTCAACTTTCTTTTTTGAGCAGAGACAGGAGCATTTTCTTTGTAAAGTTTTCATGTTTCTTCTGAAAACATTTTGAAATGGCACTCGACAAAACTCAAAATCAACTAATAGTGCAACAGGTTCGCAATCGCAATGCTTTACCTTACCTCATTCAAATTTCTAACTGCTCAGTTTTAAAAAAAGTTGTGATTTCGGTCTCATTTCATTGAGTTCAGACGAAGGTTTACTCTACAAACGCATTTGACAAGACACGATGTCAAAAGCAAATTAGAAATGAACGACGTGCACAAGTTTAGTTTCCAAGTTAAATGGATAAAACTTGCAGTGTAAAGAAGATACTTTATTACAAGCCTATTTAGTGTAGCCTCAGGCAATGCAAATCTGTAGCTGATATAATGCTCACATATCTTTTGAAACAATGTTTTACAGCCAGATGCCAATGATTCGGATGAAGAGCTAACGCTCAGTAGCATCGCTGGAATATTCTACATTCTCATCGTAGGACTTATCGTCGCACTTGTCGTCTCCCTTCTGGAATTTTGGCACAACTCCAAAAAGCAAGCTGAAAAGTCCAAGGCATGTCTCTCATTTTATTTACTTGCTTTTGACGTCCATGAAATATCATTTTACAGGGTGAAACATACCAAGTCCGTGTCAAATGAAAACATAAAGAAATGAAGAAAAAAAGAGACATTGGAAATATAAACCCACAAAGAACGAATAGACTCCATGCACTTTCCCCTTTCACTTCCATTTTCTCTGGCCCTTCTCTCTCGCATGTCAATTCAACCAGTATTGTTGTATTCTTGGGTTCCCCTTTCTGGAAATGTTCTTTCTTATTCAAAATAGTCAACACTGACCATAAACTGATGCAAGGAATCTATCAATACTTGTCTTATGTACAATAGAATTGTTTTATGCATATGTCGGCTAAATTTTACATCAAAATGGTCTTCATTGAACCTTAAACTTAACATCCTTCTTTCTCAAAATATCTTTTATATAAAACTGTCTACCTTTTCCGGCCGTCTTTTCCGCTGATCTCATATGACCCCAAAACTTTAGTTTTTTCCAACTGGGTTACGAGCCCATAAAACATTTCTAAGCGTCTTTAAAAAACAGTAAACTCTACCTGAATAACATTTTACAACTCTTAAGATGCTATTTTTATGACCATTTGCTGTGTTTCTAAATCATTTTTCTTCTTCTAACCTAAATTATGCCATTCGTAACATACGTCTCAGAATCTGAGACAAAAACATGAAGTAGCTTTGTATCTTCTCTTCGATGGTTGTTAAGTTGTGAATGTAAGTGAATGTGTCGTAAAAAATGAATACTACATCATGTTTTTTTCGACATTTTTTGTGTAGCTGACGCTGGCAGAAGCAATGAAGATGAAGGCCCGGAGTGCGATTACAACAAGTGACTCTGGCATTAATACCAATATTACTATGAACTCAAGGGACGTCTCCACAAACTGAATCAAATCATTGCATGTTTAAATTTCTAGTAAGGTAAGCATCTCCTCCCTAAGCTCTGACTTTACATTGTCCTTGGTAATATCCAAAGAAGAGTAGGCTTTCTATCTCTCACAGCTTCCAATTTCGTGCACATACATTTTCCAGCATTTTCTTTGTGTAATGATTCAGGGGAGGAGAGTGGGAGAGGAGGAAAATGACACTCTATGAAAGAGAAACAAAGTGGCTACCTATAGAATAAAAACTGTTCTGAGCAAGGTTGCGAATTGAATTGAAAGTGAAAAAGTGGGAAAATGAGTCTCTATTATTTCCCCACTTTTCCAAAGGATTGTCAGACTAATACCTCTTTTTATTCTGGGGGATCTCATTCTTCTCTACTTGTCTTTCTTCACTATACAACTTAGCAAGAACATTATTTCGTTTTCTAGAACTCAGCAGTAAATCTCATCTTTTTTTTCTTTACCTTAGTAGTCACATACTAAGAGACTTGTGCAAGAAGCTCTCTTAAGCTAACCAGTCTTAAAGTACAAGTCAGCAATCTATTTTCGAATTATTTTCCAGACTGTACAAGCTACATAGTTGTCATTGTAGTTACTTATCGAAGTTGTATGTACTTACTACGCTGAAATACGTTTTTAATAAGTAGTAGGAAAATGTAACTTTAATTTTTTACACGTTAGTTTCTACTAAAGCTAATAAAAATTCACGCGGTGGTTGAGTATACCGTAAACATCGGTTTAACTAGTAACATCATTACGAATATTTGATGCAGGGATCGCTGAGAATGTAGGAAATGAATCTCTGCGTTTACTGCGCCCCCTTTGCCTAACCTATTTCCTAGTTTCAGATTCAGCATAGTAGTATAATACGTAATTTTGGTCTCGTTTAATTCCACGAACTAGGCTCGCGAGAATGAAAAGTAGGGAATGAATGAGAGCTTGCTGTGTGGCTAGGTGGAGATCTAACGGACATTGTCAGTCGTCAGCGAGTATTATGTCACAGTCTTGCAGGCGTTCATCTTCTTTTGCTTTCTCTATCTTTCCCCGTTTTCTCTTGGAAATCACGACAGGTCTTAAAAATCCATTAGCGGGCACTAGAAGTTAATGTTGAATGAAAAACTCATTCCCTATTGTTGTTACTCGAGCGTTTTATTTACTGTGTCAGGAACGCTGAGTTCCACACATTTTCGTCTTCGTTAAGAGTTTTTTTTCTTCACCGCCAACGTTTGTGTAAAACCCGGAAATAATATCGTTAGCAGTTAGATAAGAACATACATCCGTTTTCACATGTAAAACTAAAACTCATGTAACTGGATTTGGCTTTACACTATCAAAACGGTTTGGAAATAGTTTAACTTGTGACTGCATCCTGACGCTCTCTCTAATACGTTTGTAATAAAAAAAATCCCCATCTACTGGTAGTTCCACACTATGTTACTGTTCCTCTAAATAATTGCAATTTTATTTTAACTAAAATCTCAAATCACTCTTTCCCATCACATTGACGAGTCTCTCGGTTTTCATGAAAGACATAAACAAACTGTAATAAAAAGCGCTCATCAAGCAAAAATCACGCTTTTATCTTGCTTCCCAGATCTATTTTCACTTTGAGTATTTTTTTCCAGAGAGATGGTGAATTGGCCATGCACTTCGCTTGACGTTGGAAGCAGTTGGTTGGAGCTCATTCAACTTCTCGTTAACTACCCGTTCAGCCAGCTATCTCGTTTTGATGGCATTTTTCGTGTGTAATCGCTATATAATCCTTTACAAAGTAACGCCTTTTTTATAACTTGGTCATTCGGTAAGTTTTAAGTGATTTTTTCAATGAAAATGTATATTCCATATCTTAAAGCGTAACAATAAAGTAATTGGCATCTCCGTTAGCTGACACTTAAGTGTTCATTCTCCTTCACACATGTGATCAAGAAAAACGTTTAAGCTGCGTATGGTGAAAGTCTTATGAAAAACGAACACCAAGCAAGTGAAACTTTAGAATAGAGTCTATGTGTCTAGAGAGGATACGGTACATATCGCATGCAGTATTCAGTTGCTACTCACGGTAAAGTAATTCTGTTTTTGAATAGTATATGGCGAATAGATGTATGAAAAGATGTTTACGAATTGTCAAATGCTAATTTACTTATCTTGTAGCTGATTGAAAAAGTAAAACTAGAAATACCTACTATCCTTGAGTTTACAGATTTTCGATTCACAATGGAATATAGTTAGTTCACGTAAAAATATCGAAAATAACTAATAAACCGTCGCGTCTGTTGGAAGTATTAAAGGGTTGCTCTGTGAAGCGCCCTTCACAAGTTCTTAACGGGTTTTAGAGATTCAATGCTAGATGCGGTTTGTTGCTCTCAATTTGTTCACTTTTAGTTGTAAATATGCATCGAAGTCATAGTTAATGTAGTAGTGTGGATTATTGTGTTGTGTAGTTCACATCGGAATGCTCGTAACAATTTTATATAAAAACATACCTGGATACCTTGATAAAATGGTAACATGTAGGATTGTATGTATAAAATTTCATAAATTTCTTGTCATGTACCGTTGAGATTTTTTCGATAAATAAATAAATATAATCATATTATTACCATTACCATAAAGTTTCAAGTCGGTATAAATGTCAAAAGCACAGACCAATCCGATCAAAATTATATCTATTCCAGCTTATATTGGGTTTAGTCCAATCGGGTCTATCGGCAGAGCGACAGGTACCCCCATTATTTCATACTCTTTTATGTGTGTTTGAAGTTTTGTACTGTTATTCTTTGCAGCTTGTATTGTACGCACCAATAATTGATCTTTGCCTATTTATCGGAAAAGAGCTATAGTAACCGCGGTCTTATTTTGTCTTCAAAAGGAACAGAATAAAAGAAATTTCACAAGATCTAGGAAACCCTGGATACCTTAGACTCTGAAAAGGCGACATATATTTTCTACTTTGTTGGGACAAGAAGAGACAAGGCTATGGGGGAAAGCTTGTAAAATTTCCAGCTATAACTCATCGGATATGTAACCAAATTCGGTGTGTTTGCCATCCGCTCGGAGCTGTATTATTAATCATAATATAATTCAACATTATGTCAGTGAATATCTGGTGCATGCAACGCGTACAGCGTCTTGCTAGTCCAATATCTCCAAAACTCCTAAATGTAATGCATACACGATTCACCTAAAGATTATGGATTTATACCAAGAACGCATCATACAAAAATGATTGTGTGAAATTCCCACAAAACGATGGCACGGGCACGATTGCTGTTCAAACATCATGTCAGTATTACGCGTAACAAATATCATATGAATACATCTCCGACGATTCCGTGAAAAACGACTAGACGTAGCACTCATAAATTGCTATAATTCAAAACCTAACGTACCATGTTGCGAGAAGAAACCTCGGGTCAATGAAACGGCTTTAACTGGAACAACCGACAATTAAAATACAGCTAACTTGATGCTAGAGAAATACGCCTTTTCCAACTGAATGTTTCAAACGCAGCAAAAACAGTCTAAAAGCCATTTTCGGTGGAAACATTTTAAAAGAGAATCTAAAGCTAAGGCTTATCATTTCAAAAAAGCGAGACAGAAAATTTTCATTCTGATGTGCGTCTTCGCAGCGCTGAATTTTATTTCCTGCTCCGTAGAGAAAGGAAAATAGTCCAGGAAGCAAGTCATGATTAGATTTTTGCCTTCAGCAGAAGAAAATTGACTGATGGTAGTAGTGACGATGACGTTGTTCTTGATGAGAAGTGAGAAAAAACGTCTACGAATAAGGTTGTATGAGGTGGAATGGGAGGGTCTTGAGGAGGACAACAAAAACATCAAAAAGGAAACTTTACGAAATCCGTTTTCACGGACCAAAGTATACCAAAGTGAAAGGTGAGAGAAAAGCAGTGAGTGGAAAAAGCCACATTCCAAATACGTAAGTGTCTAAAAAAAGGGAGCACACAGCAGAGGGAAAAGCATGCAAAGAGCAAGAAATTGTACCAAATAGGAAAAGCAAAGACTAAAAGTACAGCATAGATATGTTTGTGCAGTGGTTGGTTATTTCCACAAAGCTTTTTACTAGTGATTGTAAGACCCCCCAATAAAGCTCTGTACTGAAGACAAGAAAGCCGAAAGATTTTGCCACTCAACACAGCCATGCAGATTGAGACTAGCAGATGAGTTGAGCGCGGCGTCCTTTTTCATACAGCTTCCAAGATACAATATATGAACCATCTAAAGTTTTATTCGCATGGTGGCACTAGAGCAAAAATGATCATCTTTGGTTACATCAGCCCAGCAGTTGCATTTTACTTGGCGATGATGATGGAGTTGTTGGTTGTATTTAGACAAGAGTTAGCTGCTGGGTCTTTTGTTTGTCGGTTGTGTGGCGAGAAGGGCTAAGGAAAATAAGTGTAAGCAAAAAAGCAAGTAAAAGAGGAAGTAAAAGGAAAAGGATTCTTCTAACTAAATTTTCTTTGTGAAAAGATCGATAGGGAAGATATGATGCTTCTTTTTTGTGCATGATGATGAAAAAAGGAGAAAATACAAAATGCTGCTTCCATCATTTCACAGAGAACCCTGGAACCAGTACTGCTACAATGAGCGAAGCAACATTGCTTATGTAGGCTTCAGAACTTTGTCTGGTTTTGGTTTTTTTGTTGCCCTGTGCCATTTATTGGCATAATATGAGACTCACGTAGAGCAGGGAAAACTAAGAATGAAAGACGTTTGTTGTTGTATCTCTTCTTGGAGCGAAAATGCGTGTTCCAGGGGTGGGCTCCAACAGAGGAAGTGAAACACAAAAAGAGAAAGCTAACCACTGTCATCCATTCCATGTCGTTGTAACGAAATCAAGTATGACTTTGTTCCTCCATTCAATCATGCAAAGGCATCGAAATTACACGTAGTGTCTTTGTTGGCGTATGATTTACGGTAATTCTTTGTCCAGCATTGTTTTAAAATGTCTCCTCAATCTAGAGCTCAACCAGACAGTACAGGAAAATTGAATATGTCATACAATATGTGTGTCTTTATGAGTGAAGGACAACGTTTATTAGGTGAAAAATATAACTCATTTCGTTTTATTTTAAAGAAAATCGTTAATATCGGAGAAATCTTTCAGTCAAAGGCAATTAAAAATAATTTTATTGACAAAATACAGCAAGCACTGATCATTTGAAAAGTATTGCTCTATCTCAAATTTTTACTAGTGGAAATCGATAAATGATTTTTTATGTGTCGTTCATAGATATGCATCCTTGCTTAGTCTAGCGTCACCATCACCATCATGTATAATTACGCTGTGGTGTTGTGGTAAAAGTCATAAAGGGAATTATGCGGTGTGTAGAACAAAGATAAATAGAAACTGAAAGAACCATTTCAACTTGTATGACTACTCCTAATGGAAACTTTCGGTAATGCTACTGCACTACTGGTTTTACTCAATTTCAACAGAAACTCCGCAAGTGGTAGTGCACAGGGTAGACGCTGTTTGATGTACAAAATTGTATTTACTCTCATGTCCCTTTATCTACCTCATTTGAGGAGGGAAGAAGCGAAGCATTAAATTCGAATGGTTTGCTCAGTGTTGTGTACGCCTGTTTTGAGAGCACAAGTAAAAACAAGCTGGGATTTCATGGAAGCAAGAATTGCTGTACATTTTAAATAATAGTCATATTGGAAAAAGGTCGTCAGTCGGTACTTGCAGCCATAGCTTCATGCTTGCGTTTGCTCTTTTTCGGTACCCATTTTACATTCTCTGGCTGCAGGCTGGATTTGTATTTGCAAATAGATCAGAAAGTAATAGCAGTTGTAGGATGGAAATACTCAAGATGGATGCATAACAACTTTCAGTTTTCTTCCCAATAGGATGAACAATCAAACGGCTAGTGAAATATTGACAAGTTTTGGTTTGCTTTCGTTCCAGTGGCGAAACACGTTTTTTCTTTTGTTTACTCGCCACAACACATACATAGTATACTGTTTCTTGTACAAGTCTTATGTAAATCTCCGTTACGTACTTTTTTAAAGGAATTGGCCAGGTCATTATATATGCATGCGGTTTCCTTCCTAAAAGGGGAGTTTTGTTGCTGGAACTCAGAAAAGAGCACTTTTACTACATAAATAACCCGAGTAAGTGCATTCCAGAATTTCTCTCTCAGTTCACTAGAGTGAATTGTTGAGATCATGGAGTAACTCCAGTGTTGAAGGCACGAGTCAAAAGAAGAATGTGAGGAGCTGATGTACAATACACAATTATTTGTTTACGTTGTGTTATCAAACTTTCATGAGAGTTGTTCTGCAAAACCTGGCTGCAAGTGGCAGATACCGAGCACATTGAGAGTAGGGCACATTCTCCTATTTTGTAAATAGGGCTTCATAACGCTTATATAGCATCATAATCCATGCAGACACAGCGTCGCCGAGTTGTGCGTGGGTGCAAAATTTTAAACGGGAAAACAACTAACACCGAAGACAAACATGTCAATCATATGTGTTGGTTAAATAATTACAAATTAAAGTTACAATGCATGAGTTGAAAAACAAATAAGTCATGCTAAAACTTAGTAAGTCAAGCAATACGATCATTCAAATCAAAACTTTCAAATTACGAATTCAAAATTCATCACGTTTCTTAAAATTAATTCTTGCATGACTTTGATTTTCAAGCACAAAACGATGATGTTACAAAATGAAAATTGGACAAATATATTTTCTGAACAAAAATAAACCGGTACAACGGAATACCGAAGTAGCGTAAGCCTGGACAAAACACCTAAAACTTACGAAAAAACGGCACCTACAGGTACCTGAAAATCGAAGTAAAGGCATTTATCCGTTGCCTCTGCCCACCAAGCACCTCTGCACAAAATATCATGTCTATAAGATAAAGCGTGCTCAAGTTNTTCATCATTTTCTAAACCGCATTTTAAGCCTTTTGCTAATGGAAGATGGTTGTAGCTTGTAGCACTCCGGATGTAATGGTTGAAACCATAAATGCATTCTATATCCTAGGATCATGTAATGGAATAGATAAGCTGGCATATGTATGCCTCGTGTCCTACCACATTTATTCGCGCTTCACAATTCACTATTGCTCAGAAATGATTATATCTGACGGTTTATGGCGTTCTGCAACGTATCAGTTAATCTTGATATGAATTTTAGGCAAAACTAGGATTCAAATGAAACCGAAAATAATCTTACTTGGTCGAGTGCCACGAAATCTATATTACAATTACGTTTTTTTCTATCTCAAGAAAGAAACCGCTGATGTCATTGTAAGTAACGGAAACCCGTGGTGAACGATAATCCTACCTTACTTTGTCCATAGAACATTTGCCATTTTTAGTGGAAAGATAAAATGTATATTTGGTCTTAATGCGTCCATATGTTCTACAAAATACTTCCCATTCCGGTAACATAACTTTATGTGTCTCTTGAGTACGTACTTTGTCAGGTACATAAGTTATCATCACTGTAATGTACAATCATTTAGACTGGACTTGCCACTACTATTCTCAACAGACTTCACTCGTTCACTTATATAAAACAAGAAGTTAAGATTATGTGCCAACAAAGACAATGTAAAGTGGAATTGACATGGGTTTGCCTGTACTGCTTCTTAAAGTGTAGGAATTGGAACTTGATCGTGAAAGCTTACTCGTTCGCAAATGTACCAGTGTTGAGGACTCCAGATTTATCATGCTAATATTCTTGGTGGTACAGTCAACATACATTAGCATAAGACAGCATTAGGTAATCTAGCAGGCAGTATATACGGTAAGTAAACAACATTCCAGCACTGTCAGTACAAATTTTTACAAGGGCGGTATATCGTCCTTCTTCTGAGAACGGGAAGACAGAGTCAAAATGTCACAAGCATGTTGTTGGACCATCCATCACTTTGGTTAAAGGAGCATTTACTCACACATTTTATAGTCTTGAATACCAAATGTCATGATGGCGTTCTACAAAGTTAAAAACCAGAACCGTAATGCACACTTCGCAGGTAGGTTGACGATTATTATGATGATGGTGTATAAAAGATATTGCACAGCCTATCAGTAATCCATCCAAACATAGGTATACATCATTGTCACTGACATGACCGGGCAATTTACTTTCCTTAACAATACAGACAGATCTGTGATCTCTAATTGCTATATGCAGAAGGTGTTCGGAAAAATATACCCTACTTCCGGAATTCGGTATGATGAACGTACCTTGTATTCACACAATGTCACCTTCCATTTTATGTTATCCTCTTTAAAGTTATACCTGCATATTTATTTGCTTCATATTAAAAATGACATTAAATACTTCTTAAAATCAGAGCAAATGTGTAGCAGATGAAAGTCTTGATTCATCTAAAATAAAAGTGTAATGGAAAAGTGAGGAGATGGAACATAGTGAAGATACAGCATAGTCCTGAAGGAATTGCACTGATAGTGAAAATGATACACCAAAAAAAGCAGTACCTATGCATTTTCTTTCGGAGGATCCTTTTCCCAGATAAAATTGAATGAATGGGTAGCAGGAGAGAAACCAGACATCCCCTTTGCACAAAAGTACATACCTATTCGTCGAACGCAACTTTCTTCAACCTTTATAGTTGGTGTTGCAGCCATGAAGAGAAGTCAGTTTCATGGACGGTTCTATCCTCACAAGACGCGCTTTCAGATGTTGCCGAAGGAAGACTAACTTAGGAAACGGAAGGCGTGCTTGCTGTTCTAAGCGAGTGTAAGTAATTCTTTTTGTGTAAACAGATGCAAAAAAAGCATCTGAATATAAAACGGAAATCTTTCCTTTCTCTTCTTTTACTACACTCTTGGTGATAGCTAGTCTCGTGAGTGACCATATTGTACGACCGTTTTTTTCTGAGGGCCATCAGATGAGATCGCAGTTTGTTTTTAAATTATCAAAATTATTCTGTTTTTGCGTTTTTAAATTATGACTATTATACCACGGGTGACAGTTTGAATTTGTAAGCAAAGCAGACGGATATTGTCGAGAGATTTAGTTTGAGACTAAAAAACTTGACTAAAACTAAACTAAAAGTAAAAATATGGGCCCAAATGTACTTCCTACTAGTGTAGTATTCTTCTATTTAAAATCTTTCATTTTTACCTTAGAACAAACGTACAAGTTTTCCCGATTCGCTACTACTTCCGGTGCGCGCCGTTTTTACTGTTTCTTGCCTTCGGCCCAGTATTTTTTTCTTTACTATACTAAGATGAGCTCATCGTAAATTGTTTAGCTGCCAGCTGAAATCCGCAGTTGGTCTCAAGTAATGTCTCTGAGGAGCATTCATAAGTTTTCCGTGAGAAATAAATCTAAAAAGAAACAAAAAATACGTACAACGTAGAAAGAAAGAAAAATTACTACTTGTTTGAGGCAACAAAACAAGATATCAATTTACTAAAATAAACCAAGCTTGCTTCTTTTCACTCGCTAAAATAAATTATTTCTCTGTCTATTATATATCTTGACATTGTAATGTCAAGACTGTATATTGCAGATCTCTTTTATGAATTGAGAGTTCCGTATGAGAAGACTTCCAAAACTTGTACCTCGACTGGAACTATACAGTGTTGGAACGACTATCATCGTCACTGAAAGTTACCACCACACCGAACCAGAACCACCAGAAAGCAACCTCAAAACTTACCAACCATCCGTAATATGCATGAGCTACGATATATCGAAATCAACTTGTTAATCTAGTGTAGAGAATCCACCGCAAATAGCGTTCCTCTGTTGGAAGTAAGTGAAACAAACTATGCGACAAGAATTTATTGGTGGCTTACTTACAACAACCGACCGTGTATCAACCGGATGTTTTTGGTACACTTAAGATATTTGGCCAATCTAAAATTTGCCAGAGTTTCATGCATCTTACATTAACATTATACATACGTATCCAACCTTCGACAAAATCCAAAAATTACTTTTGTCGGAAGCATGACCAATTCAATTTATATTGGTTCAGTCAGTTTCCTCTTCTCGTACTAAAATTAAACATATAATTCTCAAACAACTCTTAGGAGCTACACATATTAAAGCAAGGCAAGCACTAAATAGTAAAGCTGTGTGTATTGATACTTTCGACAACATTTCTATTACAACTCTTTACATTGAAGGCCACAAATATAGAGAAATCAAAATAGTAAGTGTCCATCGGATTTACCCTCGTATTTTTCCTGTTCTTCTGTGATATTGTTTCTGTTATTTGAAAATCATAAAAAGCATTTTCTGCAGAATGGATATCTCTCTAAGAAGAGTAGCATAACTGGGACATTCGTGCTCCTATGATTCCTTTTTTCAGCAGGAAATTCTAATGAGCTAGTTTGCCACTAAAATTTTATGGCCTTTTAACATCAGAGGAAGAAAATTTTACTTCTTTTAATACGTAAAGTAGGCTTATCCGGCCCTAACGTCTTGAACATTCCTCTACAACGTGGATAAAGAAGATGCCGACGATAAATATAATAACTTTATTCTTCCGCCCACAGGAAGCTTTCTTTACTTTCTTGATAACTGAAAAACTAAAACAAAGTACAAGCATTAAGTATGTTCCGGGTTGGCCAATGAATTAAAAATAACTTAGTTTTGAGTTTCAAACTATGCTAAACNCGGGTTGGCCAATGAATTAAAAATAACTTAGTTTTGAGTTTCAAACTATGCTAAACGTTTTTGCATATAGATTATTAGATTATGCATTGCGATCTACTTTCGGCTAATATTAAAACGTATTTTGGATGGAAACCAAGTGAAACCGGACCAACAGGATGAACAACGTAGCGTTATCTACTCACGGTACTCTCTACGGAGCCCATGAGCAATTAGGTTTTACACAACCTAAGTCTCTTACCAGTAGGTTTTGTTTTAACATAATTTGCATCTCATTGTTAAAGTTTACTTGTAATAATCTGATCCAAAAGTATCGCTTATATGGTTCAGTCATTTTATACGGGAGCCTACAGATGTATACGTGGATACTCTGTCGAGTTGTAGGCATTTCATGCAGGAATGCGCATAATTTTATCGTGAATAGAAATAGTAAACAAAATTACACGCAGGATAATCATGTGAAGGCTCCACATTACCCCAGACAATATTACATAAGCACTACCAGATATTTGCACTAGGGTTAAAGGAAACTCCAGTGAAGAGGAAGGAAAAGATGAAAGTAAATCAAAGTCGTGCATAAAAGTTTCATCATATTCATCCTTTATTATATCACCAGTAGAACAGTTCAGAGGAAACGTATATAGCTACACAGGCTATTCAACGCTACTTCGTCCTAGCTGCTTTCCCTTTGCATGCTGATTGCCTATCATGACTACAAATACCTCTACAATAAAATCAAGCATATACATTACGATGATTTTATACAACTCTATTCATTGTCTTGTATATCCCTTCCAACCTCTAGCTCATCGTACGAACGCACTTAAGCATACTCACCAAGAAGTGAAAAAAAAGAGAAAGTAAAGAAACAATAACGGAGATACTTTGGGTGCAGAAACAACAGCGTCAACTTCATCGGACTGAAAGTTTCTACAATGGCTCCAAGCAAAAACAGCAGGAGGACAACCATTTTCAGATAACTTGTAGTGGAACCACAATGCCCGGTAGTTTTGTTGACAACGAAGAGTTGCAAGATGAGCAAGTGGTGTGCAAGCCTAGAGGAACAAAAAGAAGGAAGAACCAAGAGAATCATCAGCACAAACTTAATTCGAACAACAGTAATGGCAGCGAGAGTATTCACGCTGATAATAAAGCCACCAGTCCTAATCAGGGAAGAGAGGGGAATGATGATAATAGTGAAGCTGTAAAAAGTGAAAGCATTTTTCCAGAGCACAATGTTTCTTTCCTGTTGAGTGAATCTTCCAGTTTTTGGGGCTGGGGTAAGTGGAGAACTGATCCTGCTTGGAGATTTCTACAACGAATAATGAACGCTTCTACAGAATACTGTCCTATTACTGAACTAAATCATTATCATTGGCATCATCCTATCGAAGAAAATCGCATTACCTTCCGTGCCCCACTGGCAATAGGAAATTGCGAGTCACCATCTTTACTCACCGTAGAAGAAAAGACTTTACTTCTTTATTCTCTCGTTAGTGGAGCGGGCACAAGTAGTAAACTTAAAATGCCTTGTGATAATAGTGAAAAAGCTGGAAAAGATTTATATCTTGATTGCAGACTCGATATAGAGACCTGTGGGTGTAGCAGTTGTGTGAGCAAAAGTGCCGCCGTTTCTAAATCTCCAACTACCGGTAATTGTTCGTATAACAGTGGTGGTGAGCTAAAGATTCTTCCACATCATTATGGCTTAGTGACTCGTAGAAAGCTGTGTGAGAAAAGAGCTCGACTATTCAACATAAGAAAAGCCAGTTCAAATATTCACTACGATACATCATTATTAGAGGAGAAGGAAAGATTAAACTCAACAAAAAGGACCAAAGCACCAAGTGATTCTAATGTGAACCATAATGAACCGGGACTATCGGAAGCCATTACGATAGAAAAATCACCATTATCATCTCCTCCATCCAGCATCTCAGCATTGCCATCCTCATTATTTTCTATTTCCGACACATGGCCAGTATCTGGCAAAGTTGGTCGTAATATTTTACCAATTCCCAGTTCTGTCAGTAGATTACCATCCCCAAGAAAAAACAGTGAGGACATGGGTAAGCATTCCAGAGGTGGGTGCATTTCCCATAAATTGGTAATGCTTTTACTGAACTTGTTGCTGCTTCTTCATTTTTCTCCCGATCGGATTCTGAGTGGAGTTGAAGCTGGAAATATCCCGCTAGGTTTGTTCTCAATTTGTATGTAAATATTTACTCTGTCAATCTTTTTTGCTTTCTTTCTCTCATGTCTCTTCATCTTGACTGTTCAAATAATAATTTCAAGCATTGTAAATGTGTTTTTTCCAACATGGGACCGAAGCATACGTGCTTTCTTTGTAGATGAAACATTGCACTGCATCGTGGAGACCAAGGACTTTCCCTTGTAAAAATACTTGGGCAGTAGATACTTATCCACAACTCGTCTCGTGACATTTTTTAGAGCACCCACTCATGAAATTATTGTTTACAAGAAAATCCTATTATATCCCAAACTCTTGTGCAAAATTGGCAAGCCTGAAAAAAAAACTCTAGTTAATGCCTACCTAAGTCTTTTTATGTCTCATTGTTGAATTTGTAATCTTATATTTCCCTAGACGCTTGAATTCAAAGCGTTGAGCGTTATTACAATAGGATGGTTTTGCACTAAACAAGAAAATTGGGCTGGCATGTAATGAAATAGTTCGTGTTCCTTTTGTTTACACATGCCTTGTCATTTTTCCTAAACTTTAAGTCATACTCCACACACCCATCTGTCGAGAAAACAACCAGGCCGAAATGTGACCTGAAGCCTTTTCGACTCGTAGACGAAAAATAGACGCACATGTCTACACAGTAATCTTATTTTATTGGCGAAGCGAGCATTCTAAAAGCATTAGATAGAAGAAGATACTCTTAAAAGCAAGAAGATTATCTCAAGGAATTTTATATATACATACAGAAAGTTTTTCTAGCAAAGGAGTATAATGCGAACATAAAATGATATGATGCGGAATATGTATTCCGGTATCACTAGCACATGCACAAATGGAGCAGGCCATCCAACAGGGTTGTTTGCCTTATTCAACGTATCTAACGAAGGTGAACTGCAATGCATTCCCTCACCTCAGCTAATTCAAAACGATAAACTCGCTGCGAACAACATGGTTCGCGTATTTTCACTACGAATGAAAGGATTTTCCTTCCTTTTTTCTTCATACAAAAGTGGCTGTTCGCTCACAATGCACGTTTTTTTCAAATAATTTTGCTAGGGGCATTCTGCTTTTCATTCAGAAATGGCAATTGGCAGGGATAATAGCAGACGTAGATCAAGTCTGTAACATTTTTATTCTCAACGTGAATAACATCTTCGCTCGGTTACAGACTCCTTGAAAAGACAAATGATCCCCATTAATATGCCTTGAGGTCTACGTTTCACTTTCTCTCAAGTGAAAGATGCTAATTTACTCACTTGCCAAGTTGAGCGTGGTTATTGTATTCAAGAGATTTTGTGTGTTTGTGTGTGTTCCAGGTGTAGTATTTGAACAGGGATCTGCGGAGATCCAGTCAGCCTTTGCGTACGCTTTAACAACATTCACACCCCTCAACATTAGCTCACATCCCAGGGACAAGTTTGCCTTTAACGCGTACGTGGACACCATCAACACGGCTGATGCTTTTAAACTTTCGAAACTAAGTAATTCTAGATTTTTTAAACGTTCACTTGCCATATGGTGTTGATGGCTTCATGCATACAACCCATGTTAATGATCAATGAATACCAATGAGTTTGAAATACTCTTGTAGCAGTGAGTCAAGCTTCAAGAGAATGTTTTCTTAAAATATTCTAATCAATTTTTTCTGTACGCCCATTTTGTTTGATTTTCTTTACGGGATCCGTGCTGTCGATTTATCACAATTTTCTCTGATACGTCTAACCTACCGGAAAAGTTTGCAATCAGTTCTTTCGGGGAGTTTATGCAATCGTTGGTTCCATGAACTCTGAGTCTTTCCAGACGTTCCACTCTTATGCCAATACATTTCAAATGCCTATAGTCACACCTGGTTTTCCGACGAAGCCCAGAAAAGTCTCAAAGGTTGGTGGACCCACTACTTACTATGATAACAAGTATAATTTTTATGCATGTAGAGTCTGAAAGTTTGCCAACTTTCGTGTCAACTTAATTCTTGGCAAACATTTTATGGATGCAGTGTTATCTTCATACTTTTCTTTCTAAGACAAACATGGATCTTTTTCTGTATCAGTTTCAGGTCCAGCAGAGTTTGAACTTAAATTCAGCCATGGACTTTGTTTCGCGAGGGGAAAACTCCACAATCAGCCCCTTGGTTCGCTCTCCTCTGATCAACGACACTTTCCAGAAGCTGCTTGAGAGCGCACCAGAGACGAGCACGGAGGAGAGTGAAAATCGCGATAGATTGATCGAGAAACTAGTCGAGGAAATTGTAGCAAAGGAAAGTGGTCGGTTGGATTTTGTCACAAAGATCCGACCTGACTTGCACCAAGCAATTCTAGACATTACAGCCCATTATGGATGGAGGAATGTGATATATTTATTCCACTCCAATGAAGGTGCTCCATTAAAAAAGATTGATTGAATAAGTCTCAAACAACACTTTATAAAGAGCATATGATGAACAAACTCCATTAACGATAGCCCCGTCAACATGTGTGTGTTTCTCCTTTTCGGAACTCTTAGGTTTACTCAGGCTCCAGTCCATTTTCGAAAAACAGGGATTCAAGAACGACTCAATTCGAGTGCGCGTCATGAAGAGAATTACGAGCGTTATGGATGCTCTTTCAATTATTCGGAATATCGAAGTGGCACAGAGGTGGGTACACTTACTTCAGACTTGAACATCCATTAAAATTTCAACACTTATTAGGGCAAGTGTACCGGTCATACGTTTTAGAAAATGTTTTGTTTGTAAAGTCATATTTCATCGTATATGTATTGGTGCACAGGCAGGGGAAAGTTGTACTCAGTTGTTCATGCACCGCCTTTAATTTCTCCTCTGATCCAGATTCCAACCAAAGCACATAATACTCGACTGTCCAGCCAGCCTCGCCAAAGACATAATCATAAGTCACGTTCGCGACCTGCATCTGGGGAGGCGTACTTATCACTACTTGATCGCAGGGCTGGTAAATCTTTCTTATTTCTCTTTCACTCCGCGTACAACCCTTTCCCTGTAAAGCTTCCCGTTCACTCTTTCCAGAATTATGAAATGTCACAATAGCTTGCTGCAAGGCTGCTCAAACATGGTATAACCGTGTCTGCAGCCATCTATATAAAGAAATGTTCTGATTTCACTTGTTCCTATATAAAAGCATTTCAATTGGTAAGCAAAAAGCCAAGTCGAAAGGTGGATAGGATAAAAAGAGAACATGATTTGGCTCTTGTGAGCCCCTGCGGGACAATAACAATTTTCTGCCAGTGACTGGGTTTTATGCTATTCAATAATATTATAAGATAACTTGATCAGATCGACAAAAGAACACGCTCACAGAGCAACCTACATAGATTCTCTTTTGCCTTAATAGCGCTAAAAAATGTCTCTGCTTGTGTCTTTTCAGGCGTTCGATGAGCCTTGGGAGCGAAGCGTGGTTGAGTTTACTGCAGTGAACATTACCGGCTTCCGAATGGTTGATCCAGATCGGAAGCTTGTAAAGGACTTTCTCTCTAGATGGGCGACTCTGGATACCAATCAATTCGAAGGCGGTGGAAAACGATATATTTCTGTAAGCCTGTAATCAAAGCAAACTAACAATACCAAGATGGTTACGTTTAATAGAGCAGTCAGCGAGTAACAAACAAGTATACGTGAACCGCCAGAATGACACCAGGGCCAGTTCTTTTTATGATTATAGTTCATGCATATACACAATTCCTTGGCGCTTTCTTTTCTGTGACTTTTTCCTAAAGGGTTTTTGTATCATTTAATAGTCTCAGCTAACCAATAATAACGAGCTATTCTGGTACTATCCGGTATATCTTTAGTGTTCGGTAGAGGACTAACATGAATATGCGTTTATCCTGTATGGAGAAAGGAATTCTATGAACATGGCCGTAGAATTGATACTGTAATCGAGAAAAAAATATCCTTTTACCCGTGGACTGAGCTGAATGAATTTTTTGAATATGGATACAACTTTTTATGTGAGATATTGTTCGGAATACAAGCGAAATAACCGTAAAGTAGTCGCCTTTCGAGAAAATTACATCGCAAAAGCACATGGAACACAGGATATTATACGTGTATTCATAAACATAATGAGCGTAAGAATATGTGTAGAGAATTCTCTGTATGTAATGTTTGTTTGCTGGTTGTTATTCTGAAATTAAAAGGCCACAGCCGCCCTAATGTATGATGGCATGCTGGTAATTAAAGAAGCCTTTACAAATATCCTTCGTGAGAACCCAAACGCACTACATCGGGAAAAGGGTCGCAATTTGACTTGTAACTCGGGTGTTGACTTTCTCAATCCCATTGTTCCGTTCGAGCACGGAAAACTGATCAACGAAAGGCTTCGTCGGGTAAGATTTAAATTTAATTATGGCAGCGTCTATATAGTTATTATAGTTGTTCTAATAACTTCAAAGGTGGTTTAAAATGTACGTCTTGAAAGCTATTGTTGTGCATTGAATATGCAAAATTTATTGCCGTACTCGTGAAAGTGTTTAGTTACGGTTCACAGTGTATGAAATCAGCTAAGTAGCTTTATGAACATGAGGGAAGGAGTTAGAGGAGCAATATGACAGATCACTCAGTTTTTCATTGTAGTTTGCTTTTAGTTTAGACTAGCTGATAGAAAAGTGGAAGATTTGGAAGTTTGCATTGTGTGGAATATCCTATTCATTATATGATCATACTCGCATTAGCGAATACCATTTTGCTGAGAAAGCTTGCCGCAGTTTTCCTTTGTTCCACACTATGAATCATCAAACACATTAGCATGCCGAGACAAAGTTACTCTGAAGCTCATTCTGAAGGGTAATAACAACTATGTAAATGTAAACCATCGAGGTAAGCTAATATTAATTAACAGTGAAAGGTGATACTAATGCGAGTTGGCAATGATAATGTGTTTTGGACCACACCCAGCAAAAAAGCTTTTACAGTTGTTGCTGACTTTCTTACAAATTAAATAATCCTGAAAACCGATACTTAGTGTATTCACTTTCCGTCCAAATACACATGCCATCAACGCCATTAGTTCATAGTTGTTAGTGAGTATGCAAGGAAGGAAGTACCGTACTAACTCTGATTAGCCCCCAGCTACATTTAGGAAATTATTTCTATAGATTTTAGGGCTCTGCTATTACAAAAGACCGGCAAAATCATTGATTTCATGAGCACCTGAATGATGATGATTGTAACTTTTGTTTCTTCTGAAGTAGATTTGAAAAATTAAATACCCATTGTACAACTATAAATTGGGACGCACACTTATTTGGGGCAGACTGTAATTGGTAGATGGTTTCTCATAGGGCAATATGAATACAGAACACATATGAGATAGAATTTTGATTTTATTTCATCATCGTGACGTTTCAGCAAGCAGTAAAGCTAAAATTTAGATGGTTCACGGGATTTACACATTCATTTAAAAGCAATATCCGCAGGAGCCATTAGCTTATCCCTACCACAATGCGACCTGTTTTTATCGTTCACGCGAACAATACTAGAGACTAATTTGATTACAACTATAATTTCAGGTACAAGCGGACGGACTTACTGGCCACATTGAATTTAATAAGCAAGGATCCAGGACTAAACTTTACTGTTGACGTGATTGAAATCACTTTGGAAAATGGCCAAACTAAGGTATGAAGAGCTTTGTCCATATAAGAATGGGCGTTTGTTGGGAAAGTACTTATGCCCATCATAACCATCTTACAATTAGTTGCAAATCTAACCCTACGACTATAGTTACAAAAGTCAATACCACTACAACTTCGTAGTTTTTTGTGCGATAAAAATCTTGTTTTCTTTCTCCCATACGTTTTTAGCTTTACGTACAACAAAACAAAATGCGAAAGCTATGAAGAGCTCAGACAATACGCATCCAAACAATACTCCATCAGTCAAGAATAAAAAAAACAAAAGCGTCTTTCACCAATTTCATGGTGGTGGGCACTTCTTACTACTTTACCTCAGTGGTATCTCTCAAGCGTTCTGAAACTGAGATGTATAGGAAAGAAAATTGTAGATCTTGAATGAAACCTGACAATCATGAGCACATAAAAAATGCTGCTGTCGTAACGTTCCTCAAAAAAGCCAAGCGTGAGAGGTTTCTTTCTTGTGTTCTCATATCAAACTCATGCATAAAACAGGAAGAACAAAAAAAAACATTTATCGATGAATAAGAGGTAAAAAATAGGAGGTAAACGTACAATGTGCGAAATGAATTGAACATTTTCCTCGCCTCGCGTGCACCCTTAAACTTTGTGATTGCTGTTTTCTCGTCAGCTCGTTCGTTTGTCTGTTTTTCATTCGCTTTTATCCCGTTTTCTCTCTTTTCATTCTAGTTTTCTATTCAATGTTCAAAGAAAAGAGTGAGACCCAAGACGATCTTGTCTTCTCATGTGTTCTTTTTCTTCACATCTTTTATTTTTAGGTTGGTGAATGGTCGGATGTCAGTGGATTTGTCACAGCTCAGCAATTATCCGATCCGTTGAGTAAACGAAAGAAACCTGATACGAAAAAGGAATACATTGTGACAAGCATTTTAGAAGAGCCGTATCTGATGTTTAAGAAAGCGGAAAAAGGCGAAAATCTCACAGGAAATGACCGGTATGAAGGGTTCTGCAAGGATCTCGCCGACTTGATTGCCAAAAATATGGACATAAAATGTAATTTACTATTTTGTCGTTCTTACTTACGATCAGGGGTTTTTTTCTTCTTCAAGTGGTGGTATATAGTTCTTATTGGAGGAGCCTATGCAAATATTTGCAGTTGACACACAGCTATTATCCAGTGTTACATTTTCTCTACTTTCTTTTGTACAGATAAAATTCAGTTGGTGAAGGATAAAAAATATGGAGCAGAAAATCCATCAGCGCCAGGGGGCTGGGACGGTAAGCGAGATCATTAGCATAACAGAGAGAGAAAATGGAATTCAGTGACGTGGATGCTGAATTGTATCTAAATGTTTTTGGTATCATTATTTATCTTGTTTTCTATCCTATTTGGAACGACCAACATGCCAGGAATGATAGGAGAGTTGATACGTCACGTAAGAGCCGACGTGCATTTATTTTCTCCTCGCTTTTTGTTGACGTTTTCCTGTGTATTTTATGACACATTCAGATTAGGACTACACCCACACTTATGACTTTTGTATTTAATTGATGCCAACGTAGATGTATCCCCTTTTTTAAAAAGTGGAAATAGCAGCATGTCAATACAATACACTATTTATAATGTTAATAACGTTTGCTTGATGAAAAATACCATCATGTACTTAACAGTTACTGTACTAACTTGACATCCAGTTTCGCTTGTTTCTCCCTTAATTCTAGCAAGAGGCTTACATAGAAAAACAATAATAACTCGCGTGTTTTCACCATACTATTCCTTCGTTAGAACTGCACAAATTACGAAAAAATAAACTGAGATAAAAAGCATGAATATGTTATAGAATTAGAATGAAATCTCTATAAGAATAATAGCTATATTTATGAATATCCTGTAAATTAAATTGCAATGAATGGATGAGCCAGAAGGAGAGAAATATTATCCCTTTCACCGCACATACTTTTCAATGGGAATTAATGATTTTGGGGTGTGCACAACTTTCTCTGTAGACTCTTTTGCAACAAAATGCGACAGAATTTTTTGTCATTTATAAAGTATCCTTTTTTGTAGACTTGCGACATTGTTGTTGTTTTAAAACTAGAAGCTGAAAGAGTTGCAGAGCAAATATAGTCTTTAGTATTAGCAAGTTTCGTCCAATGGAACTTTCTTACATTGCCCCAAATTTCGATCAGAAAAATTACCACCAAACCAATCACATAATGTTAACTTGCTGATATTTAACAACAGTGCGATGCGCTAACCAATAACATAAACACACTACACCAGAATCGACGCATAATACTCAGCTTAAATGCATCCGAAATTCATCGTTAATTGTGATTTGTTTACCTGATTAGACTGGCATTTTACTTAAGAAACATGAGGCAGACCCTCGTAATTTCTGTCGTCGGTGTGCTGTGATAGTTGTTTGATTTATGACTTGCGGTAGAAATTATTCTTCCCATTTGAAGGTACTTTTATAGTTTTGAAGTAATACATGATTGGCTCAACCGTTATCTATACAAAACAGCCATTCTCTCACCAAGACTTCTGGAATGAGTTAATTTTTACTTGCTACTATATACTTTGGAATGCCTATTTAAAATTGAAAGATTTTCTCTGTGTGTTTTGTCCTCCCATTGCCCCAGTTCGCCAGTAATCAAACATTTTTTTGTAAATGTTTTCAACTCGATAGTAGCACATATTTATACATAACTTTTCCTTGACTTAGAAATTTAAGTAGCATAAATCTGACCTTATGACTCGTAAGGCCTTTTAGGAGCACCAGTTTTTTATAGATGAAAATAAAATGAAACTCTTATTTCTCCAAGAATGACAAGGAGAAAGTACTTTCCAGAAAAAAACAAGACTGATAATCAAAAACCGTATAGTTGGAATGTTGCGATTTCGTATTGTTGACTTTTGAGAATAATATCTGAGCTTGATATAAAATGCCCGTGTCTTATTGGTTGAAAATGAAACCATTTTTTCTTCCACTTCCCATTTCATTTTACGTTTCCAGTTACAAATTCATTATTTATTGTTGGTTCTTCTATTATACCAGTTTCCCTTGTTCATGTTTTGGAACGAAAAAAAGTTCTTGACTTGAGTATATAAGTTTATATGTAAAGGAAAAAAAAATCCACTTTACTATCAGGAAGCGGACATGGCCATATCCTCATTGACAATCACAGCACAACGCGAGACCGTTGTAGATTTTTCGATGGATTTTATGGAAGCTGGAATCAGTATTATGATCAAGCAGCCTCTCACAGAAATGCCCGGAGCGTTTTCCTTTGTGAAGCCCATGCGAGGCTCCATTTGGTTAGCTTCATTTGCTGCACTTGTTGTTGTAGCCACTGTTCTTCTTGTAGTGCAAGGGAAAACTCATAGACATAACAGTAGTAGTGCCAATCATGATGCTGCCAATGCAGACAGCAGCCACACCACATTCCCTAACACTCTTTGGTTCTCCATTGCCAGCGTTTTCCGACAAAGTACTCCATACACGCCACGGTAGGTGGATCAATTAATTTTTTTCTCCAAAAAACCTACCCAATAATTCCACCCACACACCTTGACTTTTCGTTTCCTCGTAAGTGAATATGCATTATTAAAACGGATGTATATCTACGCACTGGCTTTTCAATCGTAACTGCTGAGAATTCATAAGCACTAAAAGTCTCCGTCAACGTTAGGGCACGCAACACATACATTTTACATACACAACTGTAACAAACATTTAAATAGAAAGAAACACGTGACCATACAGTTTCTGATCATGAATACTCGGCGACGCAAGAGGTTAATTAATCGATGTTAAACTATCCTGTTGCAAAAGTATGTTGCTAGAGAAGAATGTGTAGGACCCGTTTTTGTATTTGTATCGCATCATCAAAGCGGAAACAATTTAGCGCAGGGTGAAAGACATCAAAGGGAAAAGAGAAGAAAGAATAGGTTATGTGAAGCGGATGTGGTAATTGGGACTAAACATTGTTTTGGCTGACCCAAGGGAATATCTTGTACTCTCCCTCTGCCTCATTTATTCGTTCACAGAGCCTTCCTCTGAGAGACAGTCCAACTGTGCACCTTTTTTCTCGGAAGAATTCCCTGTGAACAAAAAAAAAGTAGGCAAGTTAAAGTAAGTGAAAATGGCTTATTGTAATTCTCAGGAGGCAGATGTTGCAATATCTCCACTTACAATCACAGCTGAACGGGAGCGAGTGGTAGATTTCACAAAGCCTTTCCTCAACCTAGGTATTTCGATCATGTTCTACAAGCCCAAGAAGGCCAATTCTGGAGTATTTGGTTTTATGAGCCCATTATCAACTACTACATGGTATACTTTTTTCTCACTAAAACATTGTAGATTTTTTTTGCCGCAAAAAAAGCTAGTTTTCTTTCAAATGTCATGTCATGCAGAAATGATAATGGAAGTAATGAAGTGTTCATTTGGAAGGAAAATTGGTTGTCTCAAACTACCCCTGCTAAAGAAAGTTTTCTTTTTTGACCCTCGCGTCCTTTGTCAACTAGGTACTGTGTTATTTTCGCATACATTGGTGTTAGCTTTGTCCTCTTCATCGTGTCCAGATGTAACCCTTCTGAATGGATCACGGAAACAGAAGGAATGCTTCACAATCAGTTTTCCTTCCCAAATGCACTTTGGTTTTCATTTGCAGCTTTAGTACAACAAGGAAGCGACTTATCCCCAAGGTTTGACAAAAAATTAAAATAATAATTACTTCTAGCACGATTTTGATGAGTTTTAGGCCGAAAAGTAAGCCTATTACATAATTCACAGCTTAGGGCTCTAGGAATGTATTTCACACATTTTACCTGCACATGTACGACTGAGAAAAGAAAACCTCTTGCATCGCTCATGATTTTTTTTAGTTTGGTAAATACATCAACACATCCGAAGCGTTCGTTTTGAGTTTTGTTGGGAAATGTTATGCTATACAATGGAATTTAGAGATGCTCTTTGATTTAAAAAAAATGCAGTTGTTAACATTTGAGACTTGAGAAAATCTTAAGAAATTGCGAAATGTAAACCACTACGTTCGCACATTGGTGAAAATGTGCACATACAGGTGAAACTGTCTGCGTAATACAATGATAACAATAAGTTTAGGCTGGAGAGATACTCACATTAGGAAATATCACATGAAGACTTATGAAATACTGCAGTACGGTTCAAATGCTTGCATAAGGTCGCAGAAAATGAAAATTGTCATCTCACAAACAGCTCTTGCCTTTACTCAAATATGAAATCAAGTGCGTCAGCAACAGCACATGGAGTGTGACGTCTGAACTAGTAGAAAAAACCAATTAGCAAAACTCCATTTGCAAGGTAAATCGAAAAATTAAAAAAATGCTATAATTTCCATCTGGGAACTTTAATCAACTTCGCGAGTAAAAGCTAAATTTCAGGCATGAATTCTATGCAGACCTTATATTTATTTCGGAGATGTTGCTACAAATATAAAGATACTAAAAAAAGAATGTCAAGAAAAGGAATGTTATGCTGGTTTTTTTTGTATGATTTCCTTCAACACTCTATACCCCGTCTAGGTCTTTCGCTGGGAGATTAGTTGGCAGCGTGTGGTGGTTTTTCACTTTGATATTAATTTCATCGTACACTGCAAATTTCGCTGCTGTGCGGACTGTCAACCGAATGGTGTTGCCAATTAAGTCAGCAAAGGATCTTAGTGAGCAGTCGGAGATTCAGTATGGAACGTTGCTGGGTGGGTCCACCTACGAATTCTTCAGAGTAAGCGCCTTTTCTTTACAGTCATTTTATACTAATTTCCTTCCCTTGCATGCCTCTCTCCTATAATTGTCTTTTAAATGCTAGAGGAACCAACCCGTCAACGTCAAAACATCCTACGATTTTTGTAAAAACTATCATTAGTGGACCAACTAGGCCTTGCTTAATATAACTTTTCTGTTATGGAGAAAGTATGCCTGCAAACCGCTTGCTTGTTAATATTGTGTATTGTAAACCCTTTTCTCTCAAACAGAGATCTGAAGTGCCTGTCTATAAACGGATGTTTGAGTTTATGAGTGGCCATAATCAACTCAACGTAAAAAGCTACGATGATGGAATTAAATTGGTGAGAGAAAAGAAAGGTAATAATGAACACTTGACTTTTTCGCTAAATGAGATAATTAACTGTTGTACAAGTTAGAGACTCTAAAGTTTTCAACATGCTAAACTGCAAAGGAAAAAGCAAAACTTTTCACCGAAACTTGCACTATGAAGCACTTTATTTTGTAGCACTTATAAAATTCATGACGTAGCAGTATCCTCTTTTGCCCTTTGTTCTAAACAAATTTTTAATAAAACTTCAGGAAAGTATGCACTTTTGATTGAGTCTCCCAAAAATGACTACACAAACCAGCGCAAGCCTTGTGACACAATGAAAGTCGGGCCTAACTTAGATTCAAAAGGATTTGGAATCGGGACTCCACTTGGATCCCCGTTGAAGTAACAACAATAATTTTTTTGTCAAGAATCATTACCTCGCAGAATACTAAAAGTTATGTTGTATTTCGCTTTATGGTAAAAACAGGCACCAAATTAATTTGGAAGTGTTGAGGCTGAAAGAGAATGGAGTGTTAAGTAAACTGGAGAGCAAATGGTGGTTTGAGAGGTCAGAATGCGATGTGACAAACAAGGTAAACTGAAATTCTGAAATATAACGTTATTTGTTATTAGGGCCCGAATACCGGAAATGAGCACTTTCTTTGTGTACTTTGGATTTCTAGCAAGAAACAACAACAGGAGACGAGGAGCTATCGTTAGGAAGTTTAGCAGGGATATTTTACATTTTGATTATTGGATTAGTCCTCTCAATGGTGGTTTCGTTCTTGGAATTTTGCTATAACTCAAAGAAGGAGGCCCAAAAGTCGAAGGTAATAATATTTTGTGCACTAAAATGATAATGAACTTTCAGTAAATTAAAACAAAATATAAAAATACGAATGTTGACAAAGGCATATTTCCGATATTTAGTTGACTTTGACGGAAGCGATGAAGAAGAAAGCAAAAAACACGATTACTGGACCTCTCGCATCTGCAAACGGAAACGACCCTGTTACTTGTATTCACTGAAAACTTCCAATTCAAAAACAGTGAGATTAAGCAATGATTTTGTTAGAAGCGGATTTGATTTCTTGTTGAAGTCTTACAGAGTTCCATAATGATACATAGAGAAACAAATAGCCGGTTTTATTAAATGAAGTTTGCAAATACAACTTGAAACTTTGCACAGAATAAAACAAATATTTCAAACAGACTTAGCATCGTTGGTTTTTTTAAACAAGCATTGAGTCAAACTTAAGTTCATATTTTTTCAGACGACACTTGGGGTACTTGGTATCGCACCTGCTGCAAGTGTGGTATTGACCACAATCTAAGCCAATGTGCACTGCCTCCTGGAATACATGCGTTATTGAGGAGTTACCATACAACAATTGATTGTTCATCTGTTTCTCCATCGAAGATAAATAGCTATTGGCAAAAAAAACGAATTAGGGAACTTCCTTTTACCTTTCTTATATAAAAGTGACACTAGTTTGGTTTACTTACTTCACAGTGCTAATTAGTAGACGATTTCCATGATCCAGTTTTTCATATCTTCTACCCGTACTAGACAGACTGCAAAGGGCTTTTAGAAAGCAGTCATTGGTATCCTGACGTTTTACTTCCTATGAAAATTCCATAAAAAGGATTAATGTATCGGGCATATAGCATGGAAAAATGCAAAAGTCAACAGGATCATGTTTCGCTAATCCCTCCTCTATTACCTGGAGAAGGCTTAACATAACTTTTAATTCATTACTATTGACTTCTACGAAACTTCCATTAACAAGAATCCTGATGAAATTCGGTTTCAGAGGAGATGACAAATGTTTTCTTGTGTCTATCGTGTGGGGCAAGGTGAGATTAATATTGGAAAGGCTGTAAGGTAGGCTACGCTTTCCCAAGCTCCTTACAAATAAGTCGTTGAGATGGTAAGGTATCGGCAATATTCCTCGAATTTAAGCTAGACGAACAGCCAGAACCTGTTAAACAGCGATTTTGTAACTTAATTACACTTTCTTGTATGGTGTGTCTATAAAAGTCTATCGGAA
>VICI01000883.1:0-28751 GCA_019593645.1 Akabosia matsudoensis
CATCACACACACATACGCATTTGTATAATGTTGCTCAACTACAACTTTTAATTGCTAATGTAAGCCAAAACTTAATTAGAAGATAAGAGCTGAGACACACTATTTTTTTAATGCAAAGGTATATGGCTCTTCAAGACACGATTTTACGTCAAGTTTTCACAACTAATGAGTCAAATTAATGTTACAGGCTGAATATAAAGTGTAATTTAAAAACAACAGTCAAGAATTACTAATGGCATATTACTGCCAAAATGCTTTAGATAGATTTTATACTGTTACGCAAACTATAATATTGCAATTTCCGATATGAAATGAAGATTGTCATTTCTGAGGTTGTGACAAGGCACTTTAATATCTGTAACATGACTAACGTACAATACGATTTCAATATTGTTTTTTGCACATGCCGTGCGGTATGCATTAGCGAGCTGCCTTCTTATAGCAGTATACAAATTATATCGAATTTTTCATTGCGCCGTCAATCCTAAAACTAGCAATTTGCTTGCGTCCCTATCGTAAGTGACCCTGACTGTCTTATGCAAGGAGCAATTGCACATTCCAATCGTCCGTCAATCCCAATAATTAGTCGAAATACTTTTTTGTATACAAAATAGCATACAATAAATTTTACTATCCAGTTGACCACGACAATATCCTGAATCTCGATAAAGTATAGCTTCCTTCTAGATAATTCATTTCCATCAAATTCCCATCCAACTCAACAGCCTGTTGAGCTCATGTTGAGCTGGTTACGACTGTAGATATGACGCTCACAGAAAAAAAAGTGTCAACGTTTACCAGCTCAGCTCTTTATGGATGGAATGTGTGGTGTGAATGAATATTTACAAGTTTTTGGTGTGATGTCATTGGGTCTATGCTATATTTTCTATACTACTCACAAAAACAAACCTCTCATAAAACCTATACTTTTCCTTCGGAATAAACGAGACAAAATGATCACAACACAACCATACCCCTCAAGTAAAAAAAAGAAACTGTAGGTTGCTGCCTGTGCAAAAGAAACTATAAACACGACAAATGAATATAGTGTCATTTCGTAGATTTTTTAGGGTTTGAAAAATTATTATACAATACAAATTTTTTTATTATTCTGTACGAATATGAACATGAACAGACACGAAAAAAACTTGACTTGTATTTTTTTGATAGCACAACATGTCCTTTTCGTATTAAAAAAACATTCTTCGTGCAAAACCAAGAAAAAACTCTATTTTTACTTGAGTAAAAACACAGACGTTGTTGTTTTTTGATGGCAACGTGTACTTGAAAAACTTGTTATTTTACTTATGTTTTTGTTGACGAGTGACATAATAATTGCAAAGAAGCTAGGACGCTCAAAAGTTGTGTCCTCAAAATTCAAAACATCCAACGTTCTCAATTCATTAGTACTATGTACAACATGGAAATATCATCATGAAAAAAATGGCAAAAAAGATTGACTATCGTCAAACCTCAAAATCTAGAATGAGGTGGTTTTTACTCTCAATCTATGTATTCTACACAAAGAAATTTGTCGTCCGGATGGAAATGGTTGGGCTCGGGAGATTTTACCTCGATAAAAAAATTGAGCTTGAACGAAAATCCATTTGCACATGGGCTCGCTCATTGAATTGGGCAAAATAAATTATAAAAAATGTTGCTGGCAAGTTGTCAAAAACGTCAGTGAAAGAAATATGAGGGAACGTACCTATTTACCATAAAAAATAGCCACGACATAATAAAAATAAAATCTCTTTCAAAAGTTTTTTTCGCACAGGAAGAAAATCTACGCAAATATGATGCGATTATAAAGAAAAAAAATGACAAAACTTTCTTTCATGCTTCAGGTTTAAACTCAAGTTCTAAGAATTCTATTTGCATAATAGGGTTAGCTCTAATGTTACAAGAGAAAGTATTTTCGTATCGGAAAAGATTCATGACGTCCTTTCTTTTCTTGCGACCCGGGTTGCAACATTTAAGACTTTCGTCGGCACCGTAAAAACTTGCGAAAACCAGCCTAGACATAATTTTTGAATGACAGGTTGAAGCCGAGCGCCTTTGGGGACAACATTTGACACAGAATTTAATTAATGATCTACCTAACGAAATACTTTGTGCCCTTTCACATCCCGATTCGCTTATGAAAGCCTCATCTTTTTACCATCAATTTTTATAACCCTGAATTACTTTCACTTTTAAAACATCTTTTTAGAAGAGTGTGTCGTTATCAAACATTTTCATCGTGTACTCCACTTTTTTTATCACTTCCAAAGAGGAAAGCCTTGCAATAAAACCCTAATCCACTTTCTCTTTTTCCTTTGTTCCCGTCTAAAACCCTTCCTGAACTCATTTTTTTAAAGGCCTAGACCTGTTTATCCCCCAAGAGTAAAAGTGATTAGAGCGGGACATGTCACAAGTAATACATTTAAAAAGAAACAACTTCTAAAAGATTTCCTATTCACGGGGAAACACTTCCTTTTGGGTTTTCCTATACAAAGTCATGCTTACCAAATACTACTGTCATTTCTATTCTCTTTTTGTGCCTTGTGACGTCAACCAAATCTATACATCCGTACAAATCTTATAACGGCCCTGTATATGTAATACATTTTCCCTTTTGTATTCCATTCCTTACAATACCATATATCCCGTCTGGAATTTGTTTTGCATGGAAAGTACTCGCCCATTAAAACACTCGCAAGATATCCTAACAATGTTATGAAGCTTTCTCTTGAAAAAACACACCACCACCGTCGCGTTTTCGGAGTGACAACTCTTTGAACTGCTTTCTCCCTCGGCTTTTTTTCCTCTCTTTTAGAACACATTATTAACCTCTACGAGAGGAGAAAACTACTTTCATTTTGTAGAAAACGGAGCTATCATCACAACATAAAAGTGGACGGGCTTGTTTTTTTTTCTCTGGATGCCGACAAGTTCCGAAATGAAAAAAAAAAAGGTTGAAACAGTAGACGGGGAATAGTAAAAGTAAAAAGCGATGCAGGCCTGGAACCGAACAGAGTAAAGTATTAAAAAAATACACACCCAATTTCCTTTTTCTGCTCAGTTTTTGATAGTACTTTATACTTAAAAGTGGCTAAGACTAGTTCAACCCAAGAATCAAATGGGTCTAGTCAAAAAAGATTAGCATTGACAAGTGCTATGATATCTATATAGTATTTTCAAGAGGAACACACACACATCTTGTGCTATCTACAGCCTAAGAAAACTTTGTTGTCTTGAACAAGTTTTCACTTTCCTTGAAGAAATCACATTTTGTACGGGTGAAGAAAAGATACATCATAGGAAATTGAAAAGGAAGAAAAGTGATTTTCCATGTTTTCTGGGTTGAAGAGACCCAAAATATTTTTCTTATGAAATGCTTGACTAAACCGAATATTGAAAAATAACAAAATCTCTGCGTAGATGATGCTTTATATTCAACATGTATTTTATCCAATACACATATAATATGAAGGAGTTTTCTTGCGATCCATGTAGCTGAAGCATATTGATCATGGAATTGTTTTACGATCTTGCCAGTTGTTTGGTACATTTTTTTCCTTCAATTACAAGTTACAAGAAATATAAATACCTTCAACCTTTTAATATTATTCAACTACATAGATCGTTGTAAAACCTAAAAACTTGTTTCTTTTGTGAACACTTTTCGTCTTAAATCATGACAAGAGGAACATTAAAATGCTGACATAATTAGCAACAAGTCTATAAAAATGTCACATTAATTCTCGCAAAAGTATTGATGGCAAATACCTAAGTACCAACTACACGTTTGATAGCAATTGTCAATACAAAGTTTTTTTCTCCTGCTCATATTACTCATAAAAACAAGATTAGCTGCCTCGTCGTTTCGTCATTATATCAATATACACTAACTAGCAATAAAATATCAAATAAATCCGTTCAATACATAACATTACAAATACCACGAATGGTTTTCGTGACATACCTCATAATAAAGATCCTCTAAATTACAGCTCAATTAGTCGTTCCATTCTATCCCAAAATATCCGCCACCTTTTTTTTCGCTCACAACCCGTGACAAAATTATAAACACCTCCTTGTCAAACCCAAACTATTTCATCACAATTCTCTCCACCTCCGTGCTAAAAACAAACAGAACTCTTTCCTGTTCTCAGTCACTTCCACTTCAAAACTACACCACTATTCCTTTAGTAAACCCCTTCTCTCCAAAATTATCTCCTCGTCTTACAGCAATTTCTTTGAAAATAATTCCTCCTTCTTTTCCTTATTATTTTTCCCACGTCAAGAAAAAAAGTCGTCAACTCCTTCGTCAACTTTTATCAACTTTTCCAGTTCCTCCAGCTCATCCTTGTGTGTGTAAACACCTTCAAGATTAATCCTCAACGTTTGCTTCGCAAGCACGCTAATTTAACAACAATCAACAATCTTGCTTTTCAAATTACCATAAAAAATATATATCTTCACAACAATAAAAACAACACATTCAAAAATTATCGGCGGCGAGTGTGCGACTATTTTTTGTGTACTTTTTTTGTACTAACGGACACGCACTCTAAAAATTCATTGAAAACGCCGACCGGAGTAAGCAAATCCACTAAAAATATCACAAAACAGCACTACCCATATATATTTCTCCAACCCTCGATATTCTTTTCCATATATTATTTTCCCGTCTGAACAACGTGGCTATGTATTAACCAGCCCTTCTGGAGAAAAAAAGACCCTCTCTTTTTTTCGTTTCTATTCAAAATTGCATTGAAATACAAGAGCAACTTCTTGTTTTTTTGATTATTCCTTTTTTTCTCTACCGGACGAAAAATGTATGAAAATATATTTTTTTTCTTGTACGAAAATATCAAGCCGACTTCTTTTTTAAAGGAAAAAAAACAAACACGTACAACTTTCTGTTCTCTCGACAGGCAAATCAAGACTAACCCAAGCAAACGAAAATGGGAGTGAAGAACGAACGCTTCGTTCTTTTTTTTTCTCTCTCGTTCGACACGGCCGAATACGAAAGAGAGCATTCAGCAAATATGAATTTCGTGGGTGCTCCTAAAATATCGAGTAGAGGTTCAATTTAGCATTGAAGGATAGGCTGGTCCGTATAAACAAACGAGTAGATAGGTAAAGCATGAAGAGGATTGGTTTTTTTTGGATAATGAAATGGGTATACAAAAAGCTATCTATGTTGTGTTTATGTATCAGGTAAAAAAAAGAAATACGTTAACAGAGTTTTTTTTGGTTGGGCCGACCGCACAGAGAAAAATGAAGTTTAAAGTTAATCAATACAAAAAAATATGAAAGGAGAGAATTGTTGGTTGAGTTGTATTTTAAAAGGACGGTTGTACTTAACGGTAGCTGCTGCTGCGGGGCTGGACAAAGGGTGCAGATGTTTATCAACAAGACGGCTATGCTGTGGAGTTTTGGGCGATTACCATGCAAGTGGTAATGGGATATGAAAAGTTGCAATTACCAAATGCTTTGTATAACTTTGTCTTAAGCTTGTTTTGCTTTTTAAGAAGTTGAAAAATACTGAAAGGCGAGGATGTAGGGAGTAGGAATGGAACAGGAAGGTGAGCATGTCTTATGGCTGGCTGGATAAATAGAAATTCTCCCGCAATTTAGGCAATAGCGGAAAGAGAACAAGGTAGGGTTTTCCGGAAGAAAGATGAATGGATAAGGATTATGCTTTGACAGATGGCTGGCGTTTTCGGATTAAAAATATACAATTAAATGCTGGTGATATTTTGGTCTGAAAACTGTTTTATTTTACATGGAAGAATTGTAAAGTCTGGTTGGGTGTTAACTTGAGGATTTGCGTCACCCAAGCTAGCTGGGAGGGAAACAATCGCTTTTGGAGAAGAAAGAAAGTTTTTATATCATAATCGTCTTTTCGTGTAACAAGTAAACAGCTTTCTTCTGGAGTAAAATGTGCCAGCGGCATCTCCTGTGGAACTTGTAACTTTCTCCATTCGAAGCTTCTTCAGCTTTCCACGTAAGGGATAAGAGTTGCCACCTTTCTTGGCACAAGTTGTACTTGACATGGGGTTGTTTTCAGCGTAAGCTCCATTGGTGGACCTACTATACTTGTCATTCTAGACATCGTCCATAAAAATCGTTTGGAATGTCGACACGGAAATGGTAGTAAAAATCATCATGACGTTCACACACGTGACTTCATAACAAATTTCAGCATTTTTTTTCTTTTTATTCTTGTTACAGGTTTTAACGCACATTTTATATAGTTTGGGTTAGCCTGCAAACATTAATTCGCATGTTTTTCATATATATTTTTACCCCAAGTACATTTTTTTCGAAAAAATGTTACCTTTTTTATATAGCATGTATTACTAAAAAGAGATTTTTTACGTGTAAACTTTTTTTCTGTTTTCTTTTGGTTTTTACTTGTAGTAAAGTATCATACTGCGAATTATTTAATAAGAACTATAATTTCCGTTTTGATTGTGGGATAAACAAAAAATGTACTTTTTTCCTATTATATACCTTCATCCGATTTGCGTGAACGTTAAAATTAACTATTTTTACACAGACTTTATACAAATGTAGTAGTTGGTAATATTCTTTTACTGCTTAATAGTTTCACAGAAATATCTTTTTTCTTCGTAAACATTTGACGCGAAGTCATTTAGCGTCAAGATATTTTAGCTCGTGGTTTTTAATGCTACCTCAAAAATATAGCACTGAAAAAACTCTTTACACAAAACACAAACGAGGATTTTATCCAGACAGTCTATAGCGACTTTTAAACTGCTTCCTTCTCCATATTTCTCCTGAAACACTTCTAGTTTTCCTCCAAAACTCTACCAAATCTCAATCCTAAACTCGCCTGTTTAAAAAAACACTCACACGTATATCACCTCTTTCCTCACAATACAAAAAGCTTAGAAATAAACTGATTTAAAAAGACGAAACTTACTTTTTTTGGGCGGAATGAAAATTTTTATTATAAAAACAACAGAGAAAGTTATAATTCCATTGAGCATAAACGAAAGGGAAACAGTACAGTAAAAGATTAGCTGAGAGTATCATTTTCATAACAATTACAAAGGCTGTAACTCAAATCAAGCAAAGGAAAACCAACCATACACCATGAAATCCTCTTAATTTTTAAACTGTACAAAACTTTCTCGCAAGACTGTTTGTTTCACTTGGATATTTTCGCGATATCGAATACAAACAATTCCAGCCCAACAATTACATCATGACTCAACTTCCTTCCCGTTATTTACAGAACCTTTTTTAGCAAACATTTGGTAAAGTTGACAGACTGACTCAAGCTACAATCAATCATAACGATTTTTATGTACAACAACCTCAGCACGTTTGATATTTTTTCCGTAATCCAGACAAAAATATCAGGATGGAACAAACAGTATATCATTTTAAATTTTCTTTATACACAGTTTAAAAGTTTTTTCGCAAACTTTTTTTCATTATTTCGACTGTCACGTTCGTCACAAAACAAAACCAAGGCCTGGCGAACCATAAAAAATATTACAGAAAACAGCGAGGCTGCCAGGTATGTAAAAGAAAAAACAATCTTTTTGTTTACTTGATTTCTGCCTGCATGTCGAGATCAATGAAGGCACAAGCACCGAGGCCCGATCTGGCTTGTTGTGTGAGGAGCAGATGGGCATGATTGAGAGCGACTTGAAGTGGCGGCGTTCTTGGCAGCTGAATTGACTGAAGAATTGCAGAGTTGAGAGCGGCGCAGACAGGCTCACGTTGACGGGACGAGAGCTGCCAGCCAACTGGGGAGTCCCAGGGATCCGCATAGGCCAACAGACTGAACGCATTCTCCATGAGTTTTTTATTGCTTTCGTTGTGGCCGTAAATGCGTCGCATTGCGATGCTCAGGGACTGGAGTTCACGACCAACTTGGAGGAGCTGCTCCACAGCGCTTGTTCCAGCGTTGCCATTGGTGGCAGGACTATGACTACTGCTTACACCTATCGACTTTCCTTTGCTAAAACTCTTCCCACCAGAGGAGTTGCCGTTCACTGGCGAGTTTGAAATATCATTAGAAATTATGTTCCCGTTGTTGCTCGAGCTCCCTCCGGAGGAATCTCCGTTACACGAGTCAGATTCGGACTGGAGAGAAGAGTTAGATGAACTGTGGGCAAGGTTTCTTGACAGATGATGAGCTGGATATCTCCACGTCTGAGACATAAACCATACGAAAAATTAGGAAACAGCTCATACGGTAATTTTCGTTCAATAATTCCTTACCCATTTCATCTCCAGCTGTATTACAACCATTCTGATACCCATTTGGGTAGCCAACCTCCATTTCTTCGTCACAACCCTTGTACCCTATCATATACAAAATATGTATTTATTCCTGCATTAGCTTTCTACTTCTTCACCGCAATAAAAACCACTCACCGTCCATGTCTAAGTCTCCTATGGGTCTGTGTTTCGGAGGCATCGACTGCCCCACGAGCTCCACAAAATGGCGACAACGCAGCATAAACAAAAGGTCGGGATTTGACTCGAGCAGGTTGGGATAAAGTTTCTTTGTTTCTTCTTCAGCATCCCTTATTTGACCATCCAACACAAGTTGTTGAATTTCTAACGGAAATCATGTCAAATCAGTAGTTAAAACGGGTGCATGTTTTTTCAATCGTTAAAATTAAAATTTCTTTTACTTTGTCTGTTTTGCATAGACACCAGGTCTTCGGCCACAGCCTGTCCACAGGTTTTGGCGAACGCTTCAGCAGTTGAGCAATACCCATGATGGACCAAATATGACATAACCATTCTGCAAGGACAAAGGTACATAGATTTCGTTACAATTCAAGTCTCTGGCATACTATCAACATGTATATTACGCCACGAACTTGTTCATAATTCCTTCCCAGTTTCGATAAGTGTCGGGAATCGGATATCTCTCAATAGTAAGTCGTGTCCTAGCTCGAAGTTCTTTCATCATGTCTTCAATGTCAAAGACAAAAGGCTGCTGACCAAAATTAGCATCAACTATTTCTCCTGGAGTCTGTAGTCCAACTGTAGGATAGAGATTAGGCTGCAAACGAAAAACGAACACAAAACCACATCAAGTCATTGCAGAGCATAATCAAACGCGTTCTTAATTCATATTATTACAAATCATCGTGATTTACTTACAGGCAGATCTGTGAACGCAATCCCTAAGTGATGGCCGTTTTTAGTATAAAAACAAGTATTGTCCAACAAGTTGACTCCACAGCCGATGACATCCCCAGTCGTGAACGTAGGCCCGTACGGCTGCCCAGTTCCAGAAGAACAAAAGCTGTGACCGTCGTCCCCATGATAGCCATACGAATGCTTATCCCATCCAGGAAGACGGTTCATGTTCACTCCATATGCTGAAAGCCCGATTCCCATGTAACTAAACATAATAACGATTACCTTGTTAATTCCCTCCATAATTGGTGATTAATAATCCCCTTCTAGCGTATTGAATCAGAAATCTATTATAAGGGAGTAGTCCACTTACCCATCTCGACCTTTAGAGACTATCTTCACTTCAAAGTAATAAAGGCCACAGGCAGCAGGGATTGGAAAAGTCGCCCGCACACTCGCAGCGTCCTTATGACCTTTTCCTGAGCCTGCCAAATAATTATTTCATAGAAATAATTGGAAAACTTTCCACTAAATCGTAACTTCAAATAAGACAATAAATGTACCTTTATAATGGACCCTAAGATTGTTCTGCGACAACCCAATAAAATTAAACTTGTCTTTTGGACTCCAAGACCTTGGTAGTGGCGTCTCCGCCTCGTTCACCATCGGATACAGCATCTTGACCCGATCCACACTCGTCGACTCTGAGCTTTTCGAGATGCTCATTTTCCTGACTGCCCATGAGGAGCTCTGGGGCCCAAAACCAATCTTCAATTCCAAACTTTACCCCGTCCGTTGTTGCTCCTTTTAATTTTCCCAACCGTTTTCCGACTTTAAAACTTTCTCGCCTCCTCCCTCTCCCTCCTACAAATTCAAACTCTTTCCCCAAGGAGGAGGTTTCGTTTCAAATTGTTGTCCAACTAGGTTTCCAAATGAGAAACAATTAAATCAATACTTAATCCCATTCAACAACCAATCGACGAAGGATTAAAATCATAACTAACAAAAACAAAAACACATTCATTCACATGCTTTTAATCTTAAATCCTCAACTTAATCTTAACTCACCCACCAAAGTTCTTATCTCCGTCCAAACTGCGTTGTTAGATTTTTCCGTCTCGCCATCCGTCTTACTTACTTTTTATTTTTCTTCTTTAAAACAATTTCTTTAATTATCTCCTCCCATTCCACACTTTACTCTCATCCATTCAATACTTTTTATCTTTCTCCGTTTTCCTCATGTAAACAATTGTTTTTTAAAAACAATCCTCCATCCGTCCAGCTTTTAATTAAAATTGTCGACTTATATTTTTTTATCCACTCTCCCCCTGATGATAATTCTTTTTTTTAGCCAAAATATTTTGCAAACAACTAATTCACCCCACACAAAAGTCAGACTACACCACACTCTCAAATGTACTCAGCCGTTTGAGCTATCTTTTTCACGTTTTTCTGGATTTTCTTTTTTTTCGCCAGGTCAAAAAAAAAAAACACAACATCCAACTCGAATTGAATTACGTCTTTGAGAAGCACTGGCTGCACTCGATTTTTTCTTTGTCGTGTGGCAATTTCAATGCACTGCTCACCTGAGAAGATTTTTTTATGTGTAGGATTTCATGCCCAACTCGAATACTCGCAATGTTGTACAGTTTGAGAAAAAAAATGAAGATTTTTTTTGTTTGATTCGAGTATGGAGTGGATACAAAGGAAGGAAAACTGAGCAAACCAGTAACGGTATTGGTTTTCATTCGAGTTTTTTTCTTTTGCACAGCAACAGAGGCGAAGATGAAGAGTAGAAAAAAATACTTACATGAAGTTGAGAGTAGTCTGTGGTGTGAGAGATGAGAATGAGAACAGAACAGAACAAAAATGATATGCACAAAGGATTGGTTTGAGTTTGTTTGACGAGGAATGATAGTCTGAAAAGGTGTGCTTTAAATGTTGGGAAGATTAGTTTGAATATTTTGTGGCAAATTAATTGTAGAATTTGGCAGAGGAATTGGAAATAGATTTCGGGTTGATTTGAGGGGGAGGGGGTTGTTGAAATTGATGATTGTGGAGGAAAAAAAGATACAAAAAATAGGTTTGGAGATGATGATGATGTAATTTTTGGGGTTAGGCGAGACGAAAATGGTATGAAAATGGACTATGCAACAGTTCTTTTGGAAATAATGATGATTTTAAATAATTTTTTGGACTTTCCTTTGCATATCTTTGATAGAACTTGAGTTAGATTTCAAGCTGAAGCGAAAGTAAATCAAAATTGAAAGTTTTTTTGGTTGTGTGCTGGAATTAGGAGGTGAATAGAAATGGAGTCAGACGCTGAGAAACGGAAAACAGGCAGTTTAACCTTCGAAGCCGACTTGGCCGTTAACTCTGAAGTCTTGATTTCTCTTCCGGAACCGAAGTATTTTACGCGAGCGGCCAAAAACGGTACTGAGGTTGGTTCCTTCATTCATCATTTTGAGACAATGGTCGGAGTCGGAGAAGGGATTTCATGAAAGATTTAATTTGTTCTGTTTGATTTTTATTTAGTGTCGACCTGCAGCGCTCCTCCCCTACTGTCACTTTCTCCACAAACTCACTTCTACAGTCAAAGATGACCTGCATAAATTAGCGAACACTCATGCCCATGACAAAGCCAAGCCACACGGCCATCGACGGTCCAGCACTCAGACTGCCCCTCCCCGCGACAATTGGGATCGTCGCATGGAACGGCTCAAGATCTACCAGCGGGCGTTTTCCTCTATTGTCATCCACTTCAAAGCGTACTGCCCTGTGCTCTTCTTCATAAAAAAGACATACGAAGACATGCTCAACTACCGAATCCGCCAAATCAAAAACGCCCACTTTGAGCGGAAACGGATTCACATTCAGAAACGGAACATGAAGCAGCAAATTGAGAGCTATGAGTTTCCGGAGCACAGGCAGCTTCGACACGTAGAGCGCTATCTAGACGTTTTGCGACAAAAAATAGCCCTCCAAGACGAAGCAATTACGGTTATCACCGATATATTGAAAAAGTAAGCTACGTTACTAACAAATTGGCGTTTAAAATCAATTACATAGGAGACGATTTAACGTGCTTTTTTTATCTTTTCAAAGTATGGAGGAAGCTTTGACAGAGCATTTCGAACGTAGTCGTGATCTGGAAGAACAAATTATCATGGCTGACAACGAAATCACCAACCGTCGCCAGAAGGCGCTCAGCCAAAGAGAAAAGGAAGAGAAAGAGCTCAAGGCGAAGAAGGAAGCGTCTCGGAAGGAAAACGCAGTGGCTGCCGCCTCCGAAATTGACTCCGACGAGGAAGACAAGGAGGACATGTTCTACGACATTGAGGCCGACCAGATTGACGAGGATCGGAGAATGATTTGGATCATGTCATTTGCAATTTGTCACAAGGATCTGGAAGATGCTGAAAACAAGATTAAATTTTATCAAGAGAAATACGAGCACGTCATTCCTCGCCACGAGAACGAAGAAATGAAAAAGAAAATCATCGAAGAGAAAAGCACTACCAAATGGCTCGTCGACGAAAAAGCCATGCTGGAAGACGAGCTAAGTCACCTGAAAGAGCTCGAAGTTAAACTGGACGAAGAGCTCTCCGCCGTGAAAACCAATTTGGCCGAGCTCCGGACCACAGTCACGCCCAGACCCAGCTGGGAGCAACTTGGGGAGTTTGTCCAGGGAGGAGTGCCCAAGTGGGAGCGCCTCATTCAAGGAAAATCAACAAAAGACACGACCGAAAAGCTCTTTACAGAGTTGCGAAGTGGAAGTCGACGGGGCGGTGAAAAGTTCCTTCAGCCGCTTGGCTTTGAAAACAACATTTTAAAATGTCTCCGCCACGGAAAAAAGGTTCCTGACAGGAATCTCCACACCAGGGACTCCGCTCTAATGATTTGCGATATAATGACGGTGCGACAGCAAGTCCTGAAAGAAAACATGTCGGGAAACAAGCAGGAGGAGTTTGACTACGGAAGGGAGGCTAATCCCGCCACCAAATCGTTTTCAGACTATGTCGCCATGTACTTTGAAGAGCGATACGAAGACGACAACATGCGGAAGGAGTGGACGTACAACATTGTCGAAAGTTGCAAGCGGTTTTCTCTCGACTACAGGCTTACACTATTTCTCGACATTCTCCAAGGCTGGGTTGACGAAGGCGTCTACTTTGTTGTTCAAAACGAGCTTTTCCGGATTCGAAACATGCTCCTCCAAAAAACAGTCGACGAGGGAACCAAGGGGATCCTAGCATCAAATCACTTCGTCGATTCCTTGGAGCATGTGTTTCCAAACAAGCCTGAAGCTGACATTCAGAGCATCGTACGTGTGACAAACAAACTCAACCAAGATCTGAACAAACCAAAGGATCCTGAAGAGGAGGTGGACCTGAGCAGGTATCAAATTACGCAGTTGATTGACTACAAAGAAGATGGCTTCCGGGGCCCACTAGTGAGCGAGTGTGTCAAACAATTTCAAAAGGAGCGGCAGCTATTTATGGACAAAATCATTGGAATACTGGCTTCCGTTGTGGGCGTCACATTAGAGCAAGCCTTGAATGAAAACGATCCCGCAGGAAACAAAGAGCTCACCGTGAGCGACGCCTATGCCGCAATAAAACGGGCAGATCCTGACATGGACGATGAGATGGTTGGGGCTGCTCTTGCCTGGGTGTTTGTTCACGTGAGTGTACGTCCTGGAGGAGGAATAAGTGCGTCCAGGCTGGTCAACTATGCAATGATCCATGCAACTCAGTCTGAAGATGATAACCCAATGGGTCAAATGGACGATGACCAGTTTGAGCGAGCAGTAAAAGATATAATCAGGGAGGACGATGACGAAGGAGCTCCGCAAATGTCGGAAGCTCAGAAGAAAGCACTGTACAGGGCGCTCAAGCAGTCCTCGCTGAGGAACATTGTCAAAAGAATCCGCGGGACGGCGCTGGTCCCCTCCTGGCTCGCGTACAACCCAGACTACTCCAGGCTTCCACAGGCAGAAATCAATGTCGACGTTGATTTGGATGTGCTCACGCCCATGGTCGCTGTTTCAGAACCAGTAAAACACGGACCTGCTCTGCTTGAAGATGGAGACGATCGTGACGATGACGAGGAGGAAGGTGGAAATGAACAAGAACCTTCTTACACTCCCTCTGTGACGATTGTAGAACCCCCTGAAAAAACTGCATAAAACGACGAATAAAAATAAATATGTTTTTTTCATGTGCTGAAAGCGTCATCTAATTCTCCGTACGGTTTCTCTTTGTTCAGTCGTCATCATCTGCTACGCGGAAAAAAGAACAGCTCACTCTGTGCTCCAGGTGCAACAGAGGAGAAAATAAAAGCACATGCTTGTCAGTTTTGTTTTTGTTTTTAAGCTAATAACATCAGTGAACATTTTTGTAGTTGAATGTTTCTTAAAATGGAGGACCCTTCTAATCTCGAGGAAAACTTTCAACGGCTCTTGGAGGTCTTCAATTTTCTCGCATCGCCATACGAGGGTAAATTAAAATGNCCCTTCTAATCTCGAGGAAAACTTTCAACGGCTCTTGGAGGTCTTCAATTTTCTCGCATCGCCATACGAGGGTAAATTAAAATGTCTAGCCCAGAAAGGAAAATGAGATAGCGTAAAAAATACTTAATGGTAATCGGTATTATTTCACATTTTGTATATAGACAAGGCTTTGGATAAGCCAACTGTAGTTACAAACCCATCTGGAATCTTCCAATTAATAACTGACTTCTGTCAAGACCGAGTTGAAGTTTTGGAGTCATCAAAATCTTTATTAAATACGGACAGTTCGTCGCAAGCTGGAACAACGTGTTCCTGGAAGCTAGCCTGTTATATTTTGTCATCCCTCGTGAAACTAAAATTAATTGTGGAACAGCTGGAACAACATCAACCTCCTGAGGAAAAATCCATTGATGTCCTAAGTCTTCAGAATCAAATTATTGTCCAGAAATCTGTCGAGCTTTGCGTAGGTTTTGGAATCTCGCCGTACCTCCTCCCGGGCTTGGGAGTTCCCCCAAAACTCCGCAAGATGAGTGCTAGTGTCTCTCAGTTTATTTTAGATGCTCAGACTGCCCCTCCATACGTCCAGTTCCTCCGGCTTTCCCACTCTTTGGAAATCCTCCTGGAATGTTCAAACCATCCAACTCTGAACACTTTAATTGCTCAAAAATATTCTAGCGATTTACTAGCAGGTCTGCTTCATGTTTGCCGATCGCCAATTTTACCTCCAAAACCTGAAGCCGGACCTGGAGCCCTATCTCTTGAAGAATATAATGACGTCATGTTAGTCCGCTCTCGACTTTCCAAAACAATGACCAACTTCCTCAAGACAAGTCCGAAACCGATTCTCATCAACTCTTTATTCCTTGTTGGAGCGGCAGAAAGGCCCCGCTGGATTGGTGCCACATGCAACAGTCTTCTGTGCGACCTGATTTTATCCCAAAATGGACTTGCCCTAGTTTCCTCCACAATGATTGACGTGTCCGGAAGTTGTGACACGTGGAAACTAATGAGAATCATTGCCGGTCTGATGAAGCACGCAGTAGCCAAGACCCCATCACAAGTGGACCCTGAAAATCTTCGTAATCTAGCCAGACAATCGGTTCAAATGATAACCCAATGGGAATCCAGCTTCAGTAGCGACTCTTACCTCATAACCAAGTTGCCAATTGGAGTTAACGTTGACTTGATCCAGATCGGGTTATTTTGTGGGCTCACCTTGATTGACCTTGATTATCCCCTTGGAAGGTCAGAATTTTGGGAAAACTTGTTTAGTCACGTGTTCAGTCTGAATTCCAGCTCTGGAAAGGATGGGAACCTTTGTTACATTGGACAAAGTGTTGTTTACGGTGAAATAATGCTAGGATTGGTCAACCCAATGAGTATTTCGCTACCTTTCAAGAGGCTCCAGCCAGTGTTTTCCGTATTTTTACAAATTTTCGTCGCATGCGACGCGTACTTGAGTAGACCCGTTCAGGAACCCGAGCTCGCTGGATGGCTGGACCAGTTACAGAATAAATTACAAGATGTTCTTGTTTCCCTCTTTGAAATGTATGGCTCTGCTCCACGCGAGGGCTCGGAGAATCCCGTAAATTTATGCGAGTTCATGATGGCCTTGATTTTAAACTATGAAAACTGTGATGAGAAACATGGCGCTCCTGTGCTAAACAAATTTGACTTTGCTTGGGATGAGACTAGTAAGCAAGGGAAAATTTGTAGAGTAGCCCAAACTGTCGGACTGGACAATTGTGATTACGGGGAAGTGTTTGAAAACTATTTAAACCATGTTTGTAGCTGTTTAGGAGGTCGTATTTTGAAAAGTGAAAGGCTAAAAGGCATTTGGGGTAAGCTATTTAAAGAGCTTCTTGGTTGGGGCACTGAGAGACATGTGAGAAAGTGGAAGAGTGACGAGCTCCCGACTCGGCTCACTGGACGTGAAGTGAAAGCCAGCTTGTTTGACTGCCAGAGATTTATTTCCTTCAAACTGCTCGGGGAATTGGGAGACGAAGAGAAAGTCTTGGAGGAGTTTGGCAGCTCCCAAAGCATGGAGGAAACTTTGTCATTTCTGCAGCTGCTGTTGAGCAAGTTTACAAGTGAGGTTGTATCCCCTCCAGGAGGGGGCTCTCAAGGATTAGACTCTAGTCAGTTAATTGTTTACGCTTTGGGTATTATTGGAGCACTTATTGAAGCCGCTCTCGCATCGGCAGCCCAGCTCTCAAACCAGTTTGTTGGAGGAAACTCAGATGTGAGCGAGGAAATTTGCGAGTTTTGGAAAAGTATGGAAGTATTTGTGCCGCATTTGCGGAAATTAAGTGAAATTAGTCAGCGAAGCTTGGTGGGACAAGGGATTCCCGAAATGGCTAGTGACCTTCTACTAAGAATAGCGACCCGGGGGGAGAGTAACAAAAATAAGAGCGAATATTCGATTAAAACAAGATTCCAAGTAGCTCTGGAAGACGTTGCCAGTCCAATGGTGCACGTGAAAGGACATGGACTGTTGGAGCTACGCAAATTACTTCTGCAAAGGGACCATGAAGCTTTGGAAAATCAATTAAAGTTGGTGGAACTCTTCTCGAAACACTTGCGACACAACGACAGTTACATTTACCTGATGGCAATTCAGGGAATGGCAGCTGTTGCGGATAAATTTCATGGAACAAATCGTTCCTACTTTGATTCGCGAGTATGATCTCATCTGCGCCCCTCCCGATGTGGATCCCTTAATTAAAGAAAGTAGTCAAAAGTGCCAAAGACACTTGGACAAAATGGATGACGACGAGCGACTCGAGCTGAGAATGAAAGTGGGCGAAGTTCTGGTGAAAGTTATTCAAAAGCTGAACGAGCTAGCGCCAAGCTACAGGACGCCGTTGACTAACGTCTTGTTCCGGTTGATGAGAGATGAAGAGCCGCTAATTCGAATGTCAGCTTTGGCTAATTTAGCCGAGCTGTGTCACCTTCTCAAGTTCTCCCTTAGTGCAATCCTGACAGAGGTTAAAATTTATGTAGTATTAAAGTTTTGACAGACTATTTTTCTTCAAATTAGAAAAAAGTTTCACTTTTTAAAAATGTTCTGTTCTTGACAGGTGTGGTTTTGCGTTCAATCAATACTGTCAACTGAAAAGGATATTCATGTACGTCGGGGAGCACTCCACGTGTTAGTTCTTTTGCTGAAGGGTGTTCAGACGAGCTTAACTGCCGGTGATATCCTGTCTGATCCTGGGATTTCAGAGCATTTACGTGACGTACGCAGGCTGCTCACAAGACTGGAGCAGACGGAGAAGGATTTGGTTGCTAAGACACACGCCCAGCTGGCCCTTCAAGAGTTGGAGCTGATTGTCAAGAAGCTGCTGACACCGACCAGTTCCTTATCGTATAAAATCCAAGTGTTAAATTTATGAGTAACAACAACGGAAAATGTACCTATACCTGATTTTCATGTAACAAAACTTAACAATTTCGTTGTGATAAATTTTTACGTATAAAAAATTTGTATTAAAAATATGCCAGCAATTCTTACGAAAAGAACACGTACGTTGCATTTTTCGTGTCGCCATTAATTAGTTTAATCTGTTTCATAAAAAGTTTGCATCTGTGGAGGGGACAGGGGGAAAGGAGGAATTTCGCTTCGTGCAAACGACATCTACAGTTTCGCATACCACAAACTTGTGCCTAATCGCTTACTACGGAATTTTTATTTTTCTCATCATTTTCCATAAAAATCCGTTGCGTTTTACGAAATACCTCACTCTTTTTCCTAGGAAAGACGAAACACGACGACAAAAAAGGTCGTTTAGATAAATATGCGCGAAATTTTTGCAAAGCTTTCAGTATGCAAAAAAATCCTTTTTAAAGCTGTTATCAAATTAGTAATTCCCAATTCGGCAATTTTCTTTCACCATTGTTAACTTATCTTTGGATGTTTTACGCGGAAAACCAAAAAACTAAAACTGTGTGGCTGATTTCTGTGAGATACCTCAACATGGAAATGCTTGAGACACCAAGAACAGTAGACGATTATGCTACTGACGCACAGATTGCAAATTTGCATACAACACTTTGTTTTGTTCTATTTGTCCTTACCAGTTCATAAACCTTTTTCTTTTCTTTTTTTGTCCTAAACAGTTTTTCATAAATAATTAATAAGCTATTTTATTTTAGAATTGTAAATTTACTGCCATTACATGTGACCAGAGACGAGGGACGAGAAGAAAAAAACTATATGATACCACATTACAGTTTCACCTACGCTTACATCTCATTCCTGAACCTTTTTGTGTGTCGAGGGTAAAGTTAATGAAAATCAGTAACAAATATTTATTCACACAGAAATTGGCGATTATGCTTTAAAAGTTCCGAGAATTTGCCTGTAACATGCCATAAAGTTTGTCTGCCATCCTATATTTTAGTCTCAAGACCTTCCGCAAAGTGGCAAGGACCGAAACAGATTTTGGTATGTGAAATTCGCGACAGAAACAAAAATAGACGATTTTTTGCACAGTTCTTTGAGTACTCTTAGGTAGCTGTTTGTGCTATTTATCGTATTCTGTTAAGTGATAAGTGTATTGAACTATTCTTAAGGAATCATCCTTTGTTCCACTACCACATTTTTCATTAGTTTAAATTACAACGGAAGTCGAAATGCCATGTGTATGTTTCAACTTACAAAACGCGAGGAAACAATTCATTACTTTGATTAAATACTGTTATTTTCGGCAATCGATCCATTTTTAAAAGTGTCGTCGTCCGCTTTAGCTCCTACTTTTTTATCCCGATAGGACTTTGTTAGATTCTGGATGAACATGACAGAATGCTGTTTTTTGTGACAACCCCAACTAAAAAGCTGTACTAGTCTATCTACTTTGCAGGAAACCGTCGGATATAAAGTTGCACTCAAGTGAACAGTTAAATGCATCAACATGAAAACAAAAGCTTTAGTCTTCACCCAAGAGAAAAATAATATATTTATCATGATCATGAAGTGCATTCCATGCCAAAGTGTCATTTAGCAGAAAATAGTGCACACGAAAAGGATGACAAGAAGAGAAACTACAATAAATTCAGATGTGATGCAGTAGTGCAGTTGTTCTTAAAGAAAAATAAAGTTTTAGTGTTTGTCTGACGTTTTGAATACTATCCCTGACCTGTCATGTAAAAGCTTTAGTTGTGTGTGGGCTCACAAACAAGAGTTTTTTTCTCTGTCAACTTTTGGCAGGTAGGAAAAGAACAAAACAATAGACACAAGTTTTGTTTTGGATATGGATAGTATACGTACATTTTTGTTTATAGTTTTGTAATTAATATCTTTTGAAGCTATGTGAAAGCAAGGTTTACCCCGAATGTCAGTTGGTTCTTCACGGTGTGGTGGATATATTGCTAGAGTCGACAAGTGGAACGGGGGTGCATAGTCAAGTAATACATATTTGAATCTATGTATTTTGTACTTCTATTGTCTATTCAGCCACAAGGAAAGTGAAGTGAAAAAATGAATGAATATTGGCTTTTATTGTTTGAAGTGATACACAAACGACAAAATCAGAAGTTACTTTGAACTCACGTATGGTTTAACGCTTCCTGGAAGAAGATATTTCTCTTTGATCACTTCTTGACGTGACATTGTTTGAGACCAAAATAGAACAGGATATCGTCCTGTAAACAAACTCGCCGAACTTTCATTTAGAAAATGTATTAACGCGAAAACTTGAAGCGTTTTTCCTGAAACATAAATGGAGTGCGGTGCTGGAGAAGATAGGGAAATATAGAAATACATAATACATCAAATCCGGGGGTAAAAATCAATAAACCTTTTGTGTGGTTCAATAGAAAACACGGGTGGAAGCCAACACAAATTGCTTCTCAAAGACAGCAAGTAAGTATAATCCCCTTTGTGACTCAGGAATTATCTTTTGCATAGGATTTTTTATGAATGAGCTGCGAATCTCAAATGAATTAGGTGGCTTTGAATTTCAGTATTTCATTCAAGACACTTCTTCTATTTGGTTTTATGCAACATTTGACACGTGAATCTCTTTGAGCACCAAAATTTCTCATTAGGATTTAGGCAGATTAATGTTTGTCTCCATTAATGGAAACTCTGTCTCGAAGTTGTCTACGACGAAAAATGGCGCTGGCTGCAGTTTTGCAAAAATGTTGTGGTTTTTTTTTTGTCTGGCACAATTTGCAACACTTTTGGCCTTAGCAGTGTTGACTTTTTTGTGTGAATTTATGAGTTCCACGTTGTGTGTGTGTCATGAGAAACCCCATTAGAGAAATATATTTACTGTTATCTTTTGCACTCGTAAAACACCCGCTTATAATGCACTCCGAGTCTAAACTTTATATTTTTATTGCTGAATAATTTGCATAGAAAAGGATAAATTTTGTAAATATTGAAGATATGATGTCTTAATTTTTTCTTCGTAATGTTGCACGTTCACAAAAACATATTAATGCACTCATTAATGCAGCTGTAACCACTGTTTTCATTATATACGAAACGGAAATGTTTGCGTGGATTTTTCGAATGCATCCAAGCTTAGCTCGTAATTAAAAAGATTGCTTGGGATAACAATATCATATCATTATTTTAATGCAACTGTCAAAAGTGTGCTAGCGCATGTGCATGTAACATCAATTCTCTGAGGCATGCACTTTTGCGAAGCGTATTCTTTGTAAGCTGTATTCTTTGTATTCTTTAACAAGTTATATAGTTTCTGGAATTTTCTCTGCACATCTCGTTTCAGATTACTTTTTAATGATTATTTGCTAGATGCACAACTTTTTTTTAGCTTGCATAAGCCGTAATCATTTTTTTCACTGCTCTCCCAATAAAGAGTATTTTAATTCAATATATAAATTGCAACGTGTTTCGTCTGTCTACCCAACTGTGAAACGAACTCATCTCTGTTCCGGATTTTAATGAATTGCAACGTTTTATTAATTAACACAAGATTTAATTAATACCTGCGCTGCCCAGAGCGGAAAAGCAGGTTGCTGCCCTTCGAGTAAAATCCTATTCCTTTCCAATTACATCGAAATTCATGTGTAAACCCCTTCCTGCACAATCCCCATGTGTTAAACTTCTCGCCATTTAAACATGCGCAAATATGCGAATTTGAGATTTTCGGTGCCGGCGCTGGCAAAATATACAACGGATAGTCATACAGAGTATAATCTGATTATTGTGATTATAATCACAACTTTTCATACAACTTCACACAGGCGAGCAGGCTATAATTTCACCGCTCATATTGCCCAATAACCGCACACGTCAACATGAATACATTTACCCCAGGTAAAGATATACTTTTTAATCCCTACAAGGCAATACCCATAAAAAAACCTTGCCAGAATTATCATTTACGTAAAAATATCACGTTTTTACTCAGATGTCAGTCAAAACTATCTATAACCAAAATTCTAGACATATCTGCTCAGACATGTGTATATTTTTCTAATAAAACACATGGTATCTCCATCTCCGCAGCATCATCGTCACATCCTTGAACGCAGCCCCGAATTTAAACCTTCACCTTATATACTCCTCAGGTGTACCCACATCATCCCAACCATGTTTCATCATGTTTTAATATGAATAATTTTTGATTATTTGTCACTTTTGCGTGCTGTTCAGATCCACAGCAAGGCTTTCTCAAAATTGTCTCTTTTGTCATTATGATTCAAATCGTAAAACCAGATTTTGTGAATAAATTTAACCTAAAGCTTGGCTATATACTAAAAAAATTGTCACATTGTATGTGCATGAAATCCCGAAAATTACAAGAGCAAACTCAATTAACTTGCTCAGATGAACACGTCTTACCTGCGCAAAATCTACTCATATGCAAGTAACAGGTTTTTATTTTATTTGCTTTGTTGTTGTCACATTCATAGCCAAGACTATCAACGTTAAACACTCTATTATTAGCTAAATACATGACTTTTCTTCGTTTTAATTAGTATTTCTAGTATTTTGCAACTGTTTTACGTTTGTGAGTTCTATTTTTTTACTCAGAATTGCATACATTTTTCCATCATTCTTTAAGAAAATCAATGAAGTCTTTAACTTGAAAAAAATAAATTCTTGCTACTGAAGAAAATCCTCGTCACAAAAGTATAGTTGTCATCAAGCCGTGCACATATCCTCACAAAAACGAGTGGAGCTAGTCAGCAGTCGTTAATAAACCAGTGAAAATGGCTAGCCGAGAGGGTGAGCCATTCTCACAGCCAAAGCCATCTTGCAAGCGATTCTGTTTTTTTCTTGCAAGTCGTTTTCATACAGAGAGCTGAATAAAACAGTGAGTTTGCACATTAGCCAGTGCAGAGCCAAGGAAAGAGTCAATCCTGAAACTACTTCCTAACGTGCAAACCGTTCTATGAAGGGGAAAAGGAATAATTTTCGTTCGTAGTGAACATCCGAACATCTTTTTTTTCTTCTTACTCTCGATGACTTGCCTCTTGAGAGTTTTCCTCATTCAACGAGCTCCAGCTGAATGCAGTAGTTGTTCTGCAATCGATCTGAACAGATTTTGAGTTTCAAGTTGCCCCTGTGGATATGGAGTTATAAATTCTCGTGCAAAAAAATGAATGGAAGTGGTGACATTCTTTTCAAAAATCTTGTGAATAAAACTTGCATAAACTTTGTCCATGGTGGGGAATAGAACAATGCCAAATTGAAAATTAGTGACTGTGGCAAGATTTTTCGTGTTGGACTAGTCCGGACAAAAAAGTTGTTTTCTAAAACTTTATGCATTTCCGGTGGCTATTGTGCTTCAGCACCCGGCAACTGTTACATGACGGTTTCTAAAACGTAAAAGTAAGTAGCTATCAAATGAGAAGAAGGAAGTTAATAGCTTTCATAAATCTGTATAGTAAAATATATAAAAACTTTGTGTAAAAGTCTTTTTGTTTCGGGGAAAAAGTACTTTGATGTATGCAAAAAGCTACGATAAAGAATTTATTATTCAGATTTTTTATGCTTTCTCTTGGTCGTGAGTAGTTTTGAAATGTAAGTCATTTTTGTTCTTGTATGTGACAATATAAACATCTTATGAATGTGTTGTGTAGTGTTTGAGTCTTTGTGTCTGTATTCATATATAATTCAATTTCCTAGAACTACTGTGCAAACTGTTACGGGAATTTTGTGTACTGTGAAAGTAGAAAGGAATTAGCACTTTAAAACTGAAAAGAACAATAAAATAAAGTTTACGGTTTGAATAGTAATGTGTTGTATAACGAAAGCTATCCCGAACACATTCCATGTCGATTAAAAATGGAATATTTAATCAGTTTGTGGGGAAAGTGATTTAGCTTTCTGAATACGTAACTCCGTTAGAACTGCATCAGTCAACCTTGTTTCAAACCGAACAAATCTGGATTTCATAGACTTTTGGGGGTAATTTGAAACTTTAATATTAAAAAAATCTTAAAAGCTTTTGAATGTTTGTAACTTTGTAAGATTAAATGAAGGAATGAGAGGGTTTTTTCTTGCCATCATGCATATCAAAATGTGATTGATTGGGTTTGAATGACTCGTACGGCTATACATTTCATAACCAGGTTCTCACTGTTGATCTTCTCACAAGAAAAAACCTTACAAGCTTTTTTGGCAGATAATCAACAAAAACTAATCTTAATCACTCAATGAGCCGTCATTTAGGTAAACACACGAAAGGAAAAACAGCGCACGGGAAAAAAACGAATCTAATATCCAGTATTTGATTGTCAGTCTGTCATCGATCCTGCCGAAAAGCTGATCAAACAGTTGCTCTCTTTCACTGTAAATCTTTTCGAAGAAGACCAAAACACAAACTGATTGACCAGAAAAAAGTTTAATAATAGACCTGCCGTATATCCTGTCTGTTGCGGCTGACTAGTCCAGCTTTAAATGAGAAACGTGTGTGTTCCCCGAAATCACAATTTTGTCCGATATCCCCTGCGGAAAAAACAGTTAAAAAAATATTAATCAAGTCAAGAGTGAAAATAGCGGTTAACTGTGCACAAGAAAACACAAACAAGGACAATTTTATTTGCAAAAAAATAAAGAACGAGAGTCTTGACAGAAAAATTATAGTTATCTGTCAAGGGAAGCGATGAAGGATATATTTTATTGGAACGCACCATCTACACCAGAGGATAAACAGCGTATAAACGCCTTCTCTACCGAGATATGTCGCCAACAAGAAAATTACTCTCTTTTTTTACAATGAACCTAGGCTTGCTTGTTTGCATTTCCACCACACACACTCATTCAAACAAACATGAAGGCTTTTTGCACAAGTTTTTATGAGAAAAAAAATCCTCTCTAATCGTGAGTTTTTCTCGGAAAAAATAAGGTAGATCAGTTTTTGCAACAGCAAGAATGTACTTTACAGAAAGCGTCATAGTCGTGAATATACCCTGACATAATAAAAGGTTTTTACGAATGTCATAGGTGTCAGCGTGATGACAGATTTGTTGGGGATTTTTCGTTTGAGCAAGGGCAACATCAAGAAGGAAAAATATGATTGACGGTTGTCTAATCAAAAACATTGAAAATCCTTTAACATGCCTCTACGAACAAACAAAAGTTCAAAAGATACATATATTTTGTGCTGTGAAGTTATTATGAAAATATTATCTGGGGGCAATGAGAGACAAAACAGCAAGTTTTGGCATATTTACGTTGATTTAATTAAACGATGGCGAGGTCAAACTTGGTGTTGTCTAAATGGACTGCTATGTAATACCTATATGGTCAATCTGGATCAAAAATCTTGACATGTTTCTTAACAAAAGTTGTTTTTTCTGTGTAGATGTCACTCTGCTTGCAAAAACGCAGTGTTTTTTACGCAATTCCTACATGACTACATTTTCACGTAAGCCCAATTAAAGGCGAAAGATTATTGACTAGCCAAATGTGGTTGTGAAAGGATATCAGTAATTATCACATGATAAAACAGTTTATATAAATGTTCACTATTTAACTCGTTTCGTAAGCCAATCTATTATTGCAGGTGACTTTGTGGTCTTCTAAGTGAAAATGGAAGCAGCGCAGCGTTCAGAAGCTGAGCAACTTCCAATTTTCAATCTGTACAAATATTTTGAGAAACAACACAAGAAAACTTTTTGCTACTGTGCATGTTTTAGCAAGGTGGGAAATTAATGAGAAAAAGTTGGCTGACAGTTCTCATCTCTCATCGCTTCCCGATGGTTTACAAGCAAGAATTAATTTCTTTTTCCTATGAAAACACAATATTTTTCGTCTCTTTTAGCCTGAGAGGTCAACAAAGTCAGTTTTAATTATGCGTTGCTTGTTGTTCTTAGCGCAAAACCTAGTCTTCACATGAAGAAAAAAACTAAGCCGTCCGCCCTGCTGACAAGACTAAAAAGTGCTGTCAGAATTATACCGCTACGAAAAAGGCGGTGACGTTGGGGAAAAAAGATTAAATGAAAACATAGTAAAAAGCTTAACTTGATTATTGAAACACGTTTTTAACCTGACTAATTAATAGTTTTACTAACAATGTTGTAAGCGAAAACCAGAAGGAGGTTTTTCCGCTCCTCTTCATATGAAAAATGGCCATAACTTTTCTCTCTCTCTGCAAAACTGCACTTTACATGCAATTTACTGTGCAATTCTGCTAAAATATGTTTAGCCATAGATAATGCCCTACGCTCTGTTCTGCAACAAAAGAAACAATCCAAAAAACTAAGACATCATCAAGAGATCCTAAATCATTATTTTTCTTCTCAATTCCTCTAGGGTTTAATATAACATCCGCGTGGAAATCATAAAGAGAGTCAAACATATTTCTCACACTTTTCGTCCACCTCAGCGAAAAAAAACGCTGGTAAATAATGATCTCTTCCCCAAGCTTATATAAAGTTGTCAACAAATTGTCACTCTATCGGGTGCCACAGAGAGGCGAAAAAACATACTGTTTTTGGTGAGGACTTTTTTTTCTCTGGTGCAAACTGAAGCAGCTTGATATGAGGACTATTTTCTTAGTAATGTTGCCACATAATGTACACTTTTTGTGTGGCGAGGAAAAAAAACGACAGGTTCAGCACTTTTCAAGCTCATTCCATTTCTTCATGAGTGCACACACACGCTCAGACTTTGTGTCATAATATCCACATGGTCTTCCCTGAAAAGTTCTGTTTAACCCCCCTCCCCTCAAGTAATCTTAAGTAGAGTTATCCTGGTTGTGAGAGTTCATTAGGCGACCTTCCGTTAAAAACAGGGAATGAAGTGGAATTAGAGATAAAAGCAGCACTTGAGGAAAACACACTGAAAATGTTTATCTGATTCCTATCACAACTTTTGTTTCAAGAGTAGAAGCTTATTTTCTGTCAGGAGACGACACTCCGTATCCCAGTGTAGTGCACTACTATAAATAAATGATTCACAGCTCAAGTTTTTGTCCCTGCAGGCAGTTGGTATAATCTGATAGTTATGCATAAATTGATATGAATTTTACAGCTCATTAGTCATTCGTCACTTTTTACTACATGTAGTTTTGCACAGCAATTAATAAAACCGCTCTGTCATCGTGTTTTATTTGGCTAAATTCGTTTCAATCACAATGCCATATTGACAAACAAGGCCAAAAGTTTATTTCCATTCAGTTATAAAATGGGAAAGGCTTGACGTGACATGATCTACAATGGTAATGGTTTGCTGAGATTTTTTGTTTTGAAATCGGTGAAACAAGCAAAACCTTATTTGCTTTTAAAGTAAACTGTTTTTAAAGAAATAGACGTTAATTAATGAAGTGGAGAAGAAAGATAAGATATAACAACAAGAACGGATTATTTACCAAGAAAAAGAAGCTTTTTCACCAAAGCAGACTTGTTTTTTTTTTCGCTTCTTCAAGTCCAATTAATTTATTGAGTTAGCATGAAAGTAAACAATATGTCAGGTTTAATCTTATCTATTTTTATTGTTGACACCAATAACTCAAAACCAAATAGATAGCTACATCATATACGAAAGAATTATGCATTTCTACAATATAACTGTCAAATTATCAATAAAAAGTTAGTACCCCACGACCGATTTTATAACTAGCTTGTCCTAATTGGTCCCTTGCTAATTAATTTGTTGGTCAGGTGCATGGGAAAACTTTTCCATTACATTTCCCACTAAAAATTCTTTTTGTTTTATTATTTACTGCGTAGATACTTGATTTACGCAAACATATTTGGCGTGCTTTCAAATAAATCTAGGATTACACTGAGAGAAATATAGACAGGTTATTGTGCGCATGTTATTTATCTGCAGGAGACAAGAAAATATGTCAAGATTGTGTTTGCACATAAGTTGGCACTTTCTTCCCTCTCGTGCAAAAAAATAGTAATAAGAATGCAGCCGCCAAATTAAGTTTTCTTGCAGAAAATTTCTCGAACCCCGACCGTGAGTCACCTATTTCAAGTTTTGGTGTGACATGCTCTCTTATAAAATATTTTAAATTGCCCTTAACAATTTATAATAGCCGGGCTACTTCTCTCCCGCACAATACAAGACAAAATTACCACCAAAGAAAAAATGGGCCTACTTATGTTTCATTCTAAACGAGATTTTTCTTAAACAACGGACTCGCATTACGCTCGTTTACGTTTGGCAGTTCATACAAAAAAAATATACGCTGTTTTCTTTTTTGGCCACGCTGCAGTGTAAAAAATAAGAAAGGCAGTGATGCAAAAAACCACGCAATTTTACAACTCATGCCACCCAACAGTAAAAATAGTAGGAAAATAGTACGCTGACAAGATTAATTTACTTTCATACACAAAATATAAGTTCAGGATGGTTTTTTCTATCCATCCGTAAGATTTGTGTGGTGTGGTCGCTTTCTTGGAACAGAAAATTTACGAAAAAGCTATTCAGTTTTGTGTGTACGGCAAATTCAGGCCTGTCTATAACGGCTCCTCCTTCGAGGAAACTTTTTCTCCCATATTTCAAACTTTTTATCAGGAAGAGGCTGGGATTTGGCTTCTTTTGCTATACCAGCTTCAAGCACAGCGACAAGTAAACACCAAAAAGCAAATCTGAAATGGAAATCACATTAAAAGTCTGTTTTTTAGCAACCAAGAAAAAAAACAATGCATAGGATTTGAATTTCTTGCATTTTTT
>VICI01000884.1:0-28720 GCA_019593645.1 Akabosia matsudoensis
CTTTTGTGCAAGTCATTCGCCCTCTGCTCCACCTCCTCTTTGAGCATCTGATTTGAAATGTTCCTCGAAATAGTGTCTCCCGCGAAGAGTAGCTTGTACGCGAGTAAAACGACATATTTCAAATGGCCGTTGAATACCGATGGCGGCTCGTTTTGCTGGATAGCCCCGATGAAAGTCTGGATCGACTGGGAAAGGAGCGGGGCTGCTGATGCAATTTGGCTCGAGTAAAACTCCAAAAGCTGCTCGTCTTTTGGGTCCAGATGCCATGACACCGTGGACGTTGACGACGAGCTGGACATGGCTGAACTCAGCTTTTGCGAGTTGGACGAGTTATTTGAGCCGGTATCGGATTCGGGACCGGGCGGAGGGACACCACTCGCCGGGACAAGGCTCACGTAGTCGTAGTCATCTTGAGTGTCATCCACTTTTGTCTCAGCCTACAAAGAAAAACAAAAGAACCACTTCATTAGGAAAGAAAGGATCATCTTTCAAGAAGAGAACAAGAAAAAAGGTCGTGGGAAAAAATATCTTATTTTTTGGTGGACATTTTTGTAACCATTTAACACTGCAGCAGCCATAAAAAAACTCATTTTTTAGGGTGAAAAGCTAATAGACCTTGATTATGTCGTTTTGAGGGAAAAAACAGGCCATTTTGTAAATAATATAGAGCCCATTGAGAAGAAAAATCTTGTCGGTGTTCTTGAAACAAATTTTCTTTTTAACGGAAAAAATCTTGAAGAGAACAGCAAAAAGTCAGAAGAAAAATCTGTGTAGCAGCCAATTTAGTTTTATTGCAAATGTTTATTACGTGCATACACGTGTGGAGGAGTTTGGATTTTAGTTAGCGGGGCAACATGAGAATTACCAAAACTTACATGAGGTGGTGGAGTTGCTGATGCTGCTGGTTTGGAGTTGACTGTGGCAGCAACGGTGTAAAGGGAGTTGGAGTGAAGTGCGAGAAAGTTGGCGAGCTCGGTCACATCATGTTTTAAGCTGCGAGAGCAAAGGATAAGCTGGTCGAGGGCGTCTCCTCCCGAGGCAAGCTGGTTGGAGGACTGTAAATCTCCTCCAGACTGACTCAGCCTGTCAACTGACCAAAAGTAGGCGTCCAGCTCGTCCACATCGCGCTGGATTATTTGCGACCCTGCAATCACTGGGGTGAGGAGGCGGTGAAGACGTGAAGCTATGGAGTCATCAGGTAGGCGTTTCGCGTTCGACAGGGATCGGGTTGCAAAGTCGGCTACGTCCTGGACAAGAACATAAAAATATAAATCAATGAAACACCATAAAAATTACTTTTTTTCAGGATGAATAGAAGAAAATGTGTTGTACTGATTGATGAGATCACATAAAAAACATCCGCTTCTCTTTTCTTTTTGGTTTAGAGCCAATTAAACTCGATTGAGGAGGATATTTTTTTTTGCTGACGGCATGAAACAGGCTTCTGCACGTCTTTATCTTCTTCTCATCTAAAATACTTTCTTGAAAGAAAATGGAAAAACATAGCCAAAAGGTTTTGTAACATTTCTACCGGTTTTCTTATGTTTTCAAGAAAATTTGTAGTAAATTTTCGTGTTTTTCCTCCTGTCATGGAGGAAGGAAATAAGCCCAAAGCCAACTGTATTTTAGATATTTTCTCCCGGAGGAGCTAAAGAGATAACTTTATATATTTTGAGGAAGACTACGGTTTTGTGTTTAGAATGCGGAAAGTTTTCACCTGAGTGAGTACTTTGCATGCAGTGCACTTTTTGTATGGCTCGTTAAGTCGTCATGTCAAAATGGCTGAGGCTTTTACATATTTTATGAGCAACAGCCTCGGAACAAGATTAAACTTGTCAGGATGGTGATCTTAGTAGAGAAAGGGCTTTTAAAATGAATTACCTTGATAGCGAGGGAAAGTCTTGTACAGGCAAATTTAAGGTCAGGCATGATCTCTGTCAAATTCTCTTTTGTTCTCCACTTGGGCTTGACGTTGCCCAGGATTGAGGAAATGCTCGAGACGATTTCTTGGCGGAGTTTTTCACAAACTGAGACAGCTGCTTTGGGTCCGAGAGGAAGTAGCTTGACGTCTACTTGAGGACTAGGTCGTCCTCCGGACTGGCTACTGGTCTGGTTGAGTTTTATGCTAGATGAGGAGGAGGACTGTGACAAGGAGGAGGATGACGTGACTAGTTTCTCGGACGATGAGACACTCACTTTTCTAGCGAACTGGCTGGGCACGTCGTAAAATTGCATGGGATCCTCATTATTCAAGCTGCTATTTGAAGAGTTCCTCGACCGGGAGCTAGTCTGACGTGACATAGGTCGGGATGGAGGATACCCTGAAGACCCACGTGGTACGTCGTAGGCTTCTTCAGGCTGGCATGGTGGTTTCCGGGAGTAGCCGTATGCCGAGAATATGCTTGACGTTGAGTTATTCCTTGTGTGGGTCCCACGGAAAGAGCCCTGTTGGCTGCCAGTCGAGGAGGCACTGTCGTGTCGCCTCCGAACATCGTCGTACTTTGCTTCCATGTGGTTTACATACGTTTTAACTGAAATCCCAGAGCGGGGCACGTCATATAAACAATCTAAACTGTCTTTTGAGTCACTTGTAGCTATACTCAGTCCCATGCCACTGCTTGTCATTGACAACGCACTTGGAGGTCGACTACATGGCCCTCCCCTAACTGCCTCTCGTGTTCCCCGTGGAACGTCATACAAATCTTGGCCGTGAAGCCGGTTCCCCACATTTCCACCCGTGGCCATACCAATTCCAGACTCAGCTTCGCTTTGAATCGAAGACCGATTGCTTTTAAACAGCGCTGGAGTGGAGAGCTTTCCTCCTCCGAGGTGCTGCCTTCGGAGGTGAACTCCCACCAAGCTATTCACAGACTTTCCCCTCTCCCGCTCTAAGAACCGTCCTCCTACACTTTCCCTTGCAGCAAAATTGAGCTCATTCGGAGTGCAACAGCTTCCGTACTTTCTCAGTCGAGTTAGCGACTGACCGTAAACAGGAAGCTCCGTTCGCGGAACGTCATATAAGTCCAAAGGGTTTATTTTCTCTGGTGAAGAGCTTGTCACACCGTCCACCTTGTCACTTTTGTCACCCACAACACAATCATTCTCATAAACAGGCTCGTCATCGTCTGAAAGTGCACCTCCGTTGGCGTAGGTATGCTCAACATGACTCTGGAGAGAAAGCTGAGACGAGGCTGGGCTGTGGAGGGTTCGACTGCTGGAGGCACGCGATGCACACGACGATGCTGCTGGATAGACTGGAACAGGATCTACGGATCTGGGAAAGTCATACGTTTCTAGGGGATTGGATGATGCTCCTGGCTCAGCGGTTTGCTTTGTCAAACAAGCTATGCTCCTCTCACAACCCGATGATGATTCATCCTGGAAAAAGAAAAGAAGGAACAGTTGTGTGAGAGAGTATTTTTTCTTTTTAAAAAAATGATTAATGGATGGCTGAGCACAAATCGTTTTGTAGTCTAGAAGCACTACTATTTTAGAAAGAAAGGGTATTGTTTGGTTGTCATTTTTACTCAACTAGTTTGTCTCTGTCGAAATATTTATCTTTGAATACTACTGCTCATGGTTTTTTCAAACAGCAAAAAACTCATCGCAAAAGTGTTTTTAGTCTTGCCGAAAAATGTACAGGGTGGTAATGAGAATATGTAACTGCCTACAAAATAAATAGCATATCCTAGATTTGTTTCTCGGTGTTAGGAACAGGGTGGTATTTATAGGTTACCCTGTATAAGAAATGTTTGGAAACCTAGCATATCCGGAAACTCTATTAAAATGCTCTTTTTTACAAGGAACACGATCTTTAAACCTTTGGCTCTGAAACATGTTTTCTGTCTAAATAAAAATCAGGAAAGTTTTTTTTTATCGACCAACATGATAGAGTGAAAGAACAAGTTCATTTTTTAACTTTCTCCTGTGAACAAAAATTCTCTCGCAAAAGAGGAAACGAATGGTGGAACCGTTTTATCCCATTAGGTTTCAACTAGAGAAATGACAAGGTAAAATATATTAAATTATGGAAGAAAAAAGGTTTTGTGTCAACATCTGAGTGGGATAAATTGGAGGCAATAAAAAATAGAAGATTTTTTTATTGCGCAGACATGCACACACGTGAAGAAATGGTACAAAGTACAAGCTACTTTTTTTATTACCAAGAAAAACCTTGCAAGACGATGACTCGCTGCTTTCTTGAGATTTTTTCTTGAAAGGAAAAATCAGTAATCCGATGTTTCTTGGATAGATTTCAGACACGTTTTTTTTTGTCTATTTCAGAGTTTCTGAGAAGACGGAAAAAAGAGAATTTTCTACCACGACACGTTGCACAAAGTTGCACCGAAAAAAAGTGGTGAAAAAACTGTAAAAATGGCTGCGGGAAGAAGAGGCAGCACAGTTGCCATGGATGTGACTCTGACAGCGGGTAAACTTGGACTGAATTGTTTTTATTCAGGGAAAGGTACTTGTTTTCTTCTACAGCTTTTTCTGTCAAAGCGGACGTTCACATTCCAAGAGAAAAGAGGGGAAAATACCCGGGTAGTAGAAGGTTTTTTTTTCTGCAAGCTATTTTTTCACTTTTCTTATGTGCAGCTGACAAGGAAAATTGTTCTGGCTAAAATAATTAGAAGCAGAAAAAAATGAACGTAAAATGGAATACCGTTAAAAAAAGATTTTTTTTTTTCGGGTGGGGCTGTTCATTTAAAGAAAATATTACGAAACATTTTCCATTGAAATTTGTAAAGCTGCTAATTTTTTATACATGTTCCAACAGTTTTTTTGTGTCTAGTCTTCATGAGTGAACCTTTCTTCTGGACATTTTCAAAACAAAAACACAAAAAGTTTATTTTGGGGTTTTGTGTTGCATGGGGAAATCCCTTCAGTAAAAAGATGGATAACATTTTCCTCTGTGTTTCCTTCCCCCTGCATAGCCGCAACTGGAAATAGGGTGGTTTTCTTTAGCATATTGGTATAAAGCATATATCCCTCTACTCGCGTATATATTACACAAGTTTTAAAAAAAGTTTTCTGTGTAAATGGCATATACTAGGTACATATATTCTCATGCGCCAAAATATTGATCTTTTTTCCTTTTCCCTTTCCATATACCTATGTACATAGTAGGTATATATGTTTTCATTAAGTGTATTACACACAAATGTTCCTCTCTTCTGTGCACTTTAACTGCATTACATAAGGACTTTTTTTTTATATACCTACCAAAAATCAAACAGGCTGGAAGATGATAACAACAAGATGAATATTAGAATTTAGAATGCAATAAAAATCCTTCTACCAAACTGATTTCCTATACCGGCAACCATTTTTTTCCTTTATGACATGACAAAAAAATGTATTTGATCGAGAGGATCGGAAGAAAAGATTCTTTCCCGGTTGTGTGCGAGTATAGCGTATAGCGAATGAAGAGATGTTTCATGAACTCTCTGTATTTTATGGAACGTCATAGTGTTTTCGTAATGGTTTGTTTACATCTCTTTTGAAACGTAATATTGACTGGTTGAGGGAAAAACTCGTTATTAAAATGAAAATGGATGAGTGAAGTGTTTGGAGTAGTAGTGGCGAGGCTTGTTTGCTAATGCATTTCGAGGCGGAAATGAAAAGTCATGGAGAAAATATTGAAGCTTTTTCGCTTGTCACGTCGCTTCTATTGACAGCCGCTGCAATAGCATGCCATTACCGTTAACTATACGGTTACTGCAGTGGCTGGTGGCTTTGCAGCGAAGCCAGAAACTACGTGTGTTTTTTGTCGGGGCTTTACATTGGGCACGTGTGTGGTTGACGGTTGTTGGAAGCAGCGTGAAAACTTGATACCCGGGAATTAGCAATGGTAAAAACGTAGGCAACGGATTTTAATCAAGTTTTTGTTGGGTGGATTCCCAGGAAATATGTTAATTCCATGGAATTAAACGGCGACAGAGTGAGAACACGAAAAATCTCAGAATTAATTACATGTCAGGGTTATCTGCAAAGGAAAATGGGCGAATCTCACAGGAAATTGTGAGCACATCCGTGATAAGAAAATAATTTTGTTGATGCACAAGGAAAACGTAGGGGAATTAGCCAAAAAATTGAGACTTTCTACCAGAAAAAAAAACAATGCAAGGATAATCAAAATGAAAACGTGACGTGAGTATTTCCAGCGAATTGCATACATGGAAAAGGCGGAGCGCTCGGCATTTTTGGCACAAATTTCCAAAACAAAACAACGTTTTGGAAAGACTCCAGGAAAAATAAAGTTTGAAAAGGAAAAAAGAGGAGATTGCGTCGCTGGTGGATTTCTTAATTTTCAAGGGTTTCATCACGTCAACATGATCTTCAAACAAGACAAGCTATCACACATCACCAGCCCAAATTGTGAAAAAAGCTGAGAGCCAAGAGATGAGCTGGCTTAAGCAAGTCTTGAGAAATCGGCTATCGACAGGAAAACATTCCATGAGATTTGTGTTTGGGACAAGAGATACAGGATTGCAAGGCAATGAAGGCTTTTCGTGTTTTTGTTGTGCAACCCGTAAGAAAGACGGTTTTTTGTACGTTTAACTTGTTTTTTCATCACCATAGCAACGAAATAAAATTCCTAGCACTTTGGGTGAAGAATGCAAAATAACCTCGTTTCCATGGAACTCGGAAGCGATTTGGAATAGTTTCTATGCAACGGAGCGTCTAGTCCTTGCCGGTAATATGGAAACACCATAAATCTTCAAATGCTTGACGCTTTTATAGTCCAACGCCCATTGTCTTGGTTCCATTTCATTTGCGACCATCTCATTTCCGGTTTTATCGATAAAAACCAACTACCAACTCGATAGGATGCAGATTATACTTCTAGTCAGAGAGAAAAGCAAGGAAAAATGATAAATGATGGAGCTAATCTATCTGATCTGTAATATGCACGCATTGTCATATTACGCTATTGCTCTAGCACACGGACAAATTTTTCTTTTCCTTGTCGGCGCAAACAAAAAGGTAAAACAGCATACAAAAAAACTGTTTTTTTTATATGCGTGTCAGGTGTCACATTAATGTTTACGCGTGGGTGGAGGAGGTCGACAGGTTGAAACGTTGTTTGTTTCATGGGACATGACACCACACATATTTTATAATGCTTACACTTCTTCACGCGCTTTTCTTTATACATTCATTATTCGTACCCGCCATTATGCTGTTTAGCCTGGCAAAGATGGCGTCGCAAGTGACATATTATGTCAAAAAGATGTTGTGTAGAAACAAGATAAGCACAGATATCTACAGGGAAAAGGTTTGTCCGATATGTTTTGTATTGAGGCATAAAATAATTTTGGGGGTGATGCAAAAAAGAACTCTCAATAAAATAGGTTGTGCATATAAAAAAACAGCTACTCAACCAGATAACATCTCAAAAGAGGTAACTGACCCGCCCTGGTTTTTATAACGACAAAACATGAATTATTTAATGTTTTATTTTCTCACCCTGTATATATTGCAAGCTTACGCTTTTACCGGTGCTAAGGAAATATTTAACAAGCCAACGTAGTTATTATCATGGCAGAGAGTCATTGCGAAAACAAAGTAGGCGGAGGTGGAGTATGTTTTCGCAGTTTTGCTGGTTTTTCTTGTTGTATGACAAGGTGCAATCAATCAATGTGTTTTAATAGCGTACACACACCATTAAGCCCTGTCATACTCCAATATTTATTGAGCGAGTTGGGTAAACTGTGATTAAACACGGCTGGTGTTCCAGCGAAACCAAATAGGTCAGGAAAAATTCCAATTGCGTAATAAGAGCTCCATGCGTATTAAAAGAATCAAGAAAAGTATATCAAGTCAGACTCGGATATTTGATCGAATAAAAATAATGTGTTTAAGACCTCACAGGATGCAAAAAAATGACTTTTATAGGGAGATCAAATAAACTTTATGTTTATTTATGAAATAATTGAGTAAAAATGATTAAAAGTCGAGAATTTCTGATGCACACGTGGCTGCCAGAAGACTCATGTCAAAAACGCAGATGAATCAATAGCCAAAAATTTTATGCAAAATAATATTAAACCGCCCATTCATTACATTATTTTGCTCAGTGATTTTATCGTTTCGTCAAGTCATTTCGAGCATGACCTCATCGTCATGTCATCTTCACAAAGATCAGCGGGTGTGTAGACAGGCAAACCATATGCAATTCTTTTCTGCATGTTTTAAACCGTGTAATTTTCTTAAGGAAGTGAGTATTATATTGGATAACAATTAATTAATGTTTCACCTTTTGATCTGTTAGTCTTTGAAATTACAGACTCTATTCTTTTTGTAAATGCAAATTCTTCTGAAGAAAATTTCCACATGATGCATCAAAAATTTGGTAGTTTCCTTTTCAAGATTTATATGTATTTTGTTTTGTGGAATTTATTTTAGCCCTGAGCAGTTAACAAACTCTTGACAGATTTGTATTTAAGTTTTGTGTTTTTATCAGCAAAATATAATCAAATATTGTTGAAGTATGTTTCATCGCAGCCATCAGCAAAATAAAGATCTCGTTTCGAAAGAAAACCAGCTCTGTATTTGATCAGGACAGGAGTACAATGAAAAACGGATTCCTCTCACGTTTTGATATTAAAATTATTTGACATGACGAGTAAAATGCTGCGCGAAAAAAAATATGATTCACTTTTTTGTATAAAAAAATCTTATTCCTCGTCAGATTGAGTTTAGAAAGAGACTCAAATTTCATTTCAAGTTTTTGTTATCGTTTGCATCGCTTTTTTGTATCAAGTTACCCACGCCAATCTCAAGGATGAAAAAACGGCTTGTTTCACAAAGATCAATCTGGACGATTGTCTCAACTCAATTTCATCTTGTTTCGTAAAACAATCTGGAGAAAATTACGGCTTTTTGCACAACAATGTCGGATTGGAAACATTGGTCACAGCTTGATCCTGAGTGGAATGAATGGTCTAGCATTTTTCAGGATGAGCCGTGCTGTGATCTAGTGACAAGATGATCACAGGGGTTTGCACATTATAGTAGTTCACAGATTTTGTCACGCAAAATTTTTGTATGAAACAGATATCTCTACGAAAAAAAAACTCAAATCCAGTAGGCTACTAATGAGATGAAAAAGCCGCTCTATGAAATAACCTGCAGGAGACCTCGGCTCTTATTGTAGTACAGGTCAGTCACATTCAGCTAACGAAAAGAGGACATTTTTATGTACGAAAATTTATCGACAATCGACAGTGTTGAAAAGCTGATCGTAAATTAAATGTGGAGAATTATAGGTTTATTGCGCAAACAGGACTAAGCAAATAAACACTTGATAAAAGCCCAACTAAGTTTTATTTTTTGTATTAATGATGTAAAATGGTAGGGTTTGTGTTGCTGGCTGTGAGAGGAAAATGTTTTTAGCAGACTCTGTACACTATTTCCACGGATTTTCTTACCTGTTTATTCCATCCAGATTTTGGGGGGACGTTGGAATATTTATCTTCTAAGACTTCCAGGTAGTTACTCGGACAAATACCCTGTTTCAATAAGAGAAACATATATCTAATTAGTTTTCCAGCTGGAATATATTAAAATAATCATTCAATTTCCTTATTTTTCAAATTCGCTTCAGCCTCACTTTTAGAGGCACCAGCCCATTTTATCTTCATAATTTTGTAGTTTTAGTTTAGGCAAAAAAAAACAATTTCGTTGACTGTTTCTCATTTCATTAGGACTTAGTCTTAGTCGACGACACCATTTCCATTCTTAATCTATCATCGTCAGACCATATTTAACAGACTTTATTAACCGCGTTAGCCCATTTTGTTGTGTCCTACAGCACTTGTCTCCCCACAACAGCCAAGCGCGACTAATACAGACATGCAACTTTATGAATAAACATTTTCTTCATGAGCTGTTCGAGTACATTAGTAGCCACCTCCACAAAACGCAAATAACATTTAATTAGAGAATTAACACTAGCTAGTTTGTCAAACAAAAGCAGCGAGTCAAGCCTAATATGAAGGATTTTATGAATGAAAATGGGTGATCACAGAGAAAACGACGTCACATATTTTTTTACTGCTGAATATGAATACGAATAATGTAATTCAAAATGAGATGGGGACCGTATGGAAACAACTGCCTGTAGTAGCCCATATGGACAAAATATCTTACAAGATAGCGCGTGTTTCTTTTTTTTCATTGCAGTCAACATCAAGGAAAGGGAGCAACAGGAAGCAGATTCATTTCCCACCAAATATCGTTATAAAAACAGGGAGACCGTTGAATCAAGATTATTTTAAAGTACCGGAAACAGAGTCAAATTAAATGCCGACATTAATCTCAAACCAGGTTGAGCTCTTCATTCTCTCTAATGCCTATAATCTTTATAGGTATAATCACCAGTATTTAAAAATCATGCGTATTAAAAACAAGGAACAGCACAGAAATCCCCAAACAGATGCGGATAAACAGACAAACATCCTATTTCCCTCTTAAGATTCTGCTACTCGCTAAAATTTCTTTTGAACACATTTCATCGGCAAGTTTTTTTTTTGAAACGCTCAAACTAATAAAACCTATAAAATAACGCCTTATAAGCGCCTTTTACAATCTGTGTGATATACATTTTTTCAGTAGACAAGACTAAATTACATAATTTAAAAGACAACTACGTACGCAGCAGCTCCCAACTCTCATTTTTATAAATCAGTGCGTCGTCAGCAGCGCAGGAGCAGACAGTTTTTGCCGTGCCAGACTCTCAAAGAATGTTTCACCAGCAGCAGCGCAGCAAAGGAAATTATATTCTGTGCGTGTGCGTTTTTTGCATATTGTCATGGCTCCCAATAAAATGCAGAGATAATTTCAAAGGCTCAAGCAAGAAACATTTTTAACGACTGGAGAGGAAAAAGTCAAGTGTGAGCTACTAAATAAAAATTTATTTTTATGAGACGCACTCTCTCAACTTTGAGAAAAGAGCAGCAGACGCTGCAGGAGTAGAGGAAACAGAATTTTAAAACATGAAGGCTTTTCAGCAGGGAAAATATTTCCTTTTTGCTCCTGGTCTTTGCTCTTTTCTGCGAAATAATACGTTCAAGTAACCGGATCGGTAAATGTTATCTTGTAGAGTTGAATAACATGATGGGTTTATGACAAGGCATGAAAAAATGTATAAATATTTATTGTTGCAAACAAGAATAAAAGAAATGCACACAAAACGAAATTCGTGGAGTTATTAAAATTCAGAACAGTTGAAATGGACGTTTTGATGGGTGAAATTTAAGACTTTTTTCATGGCCGTTTTTAACTTTTAAGAAAAGAAAAAAAAAAAACGGTAATTGCTTATACGAATATTACGTTTTCCCGATTTTTATTGGCGACTGTATCACGCCTTGAAACAACAGCCTATTTCTATATGCCATAAAAATCCTTTCATTTTGAATTGTCTCCTACTAAAAAATGGACCGATATATTAGTAATACTTACAGGAAAAAGCTTTTAATTGCTTTCTGAATCACTTCCTTTTTGTTTAAAAGTCAAATTAAAACCGGAGTTTTTAAAAGTTTTTAACAGCCCTGGCCGTAAACGAAGAACGTACAACGGAACTGGTATTTTCTTACATTCCCCCTTGTCGCAGACTCTTGCCAAACAAAACGATGCACTTTTTTATGGCTCATTAAATCTCATCTGTACATTGTAGTTTCTTTTTATTTCACACATAAAAAGTGCATAATGAAGTATTATTAACCATCCAGAGATTGAATACGATGAATGGCCGTGTGGTATTTTCCCTGCAGAACAGAGAAATCTTTAATGTCGCTCATTTCATTAGCCATTAACTTCCAGCTACGCACTCTCTGGACAGAAAGTTTTCTTCGTAAGAAGCATATACACATGGTTGGTGGTATTTTTTAAAAAGTTTATTTGAAAAAGGGTGCGTGTGGGTGGCATTAACTAGTGTGTATCTGTGTTTCATCCACAAAAACGCTAATGGAAATATATTCAAATAAAGTCTGTCAAAAAAAATGTATCTTTTTTTAACACAAAAAAGTTTTTTATGGTCAAAATGTTTAAAAACCACGAGACAAAGTCAACTCTAAAATTAGACAAATGGTAAAAGAACGGATGTTTGTGTAAGGTCTAAAGTAAACTGAGGAAAGAAATGTATTTATTTTTTTGTTGAAGAAACGCACGAGTGGTTTTAAAAAAAAGGCACATGGTATTGTAAAAATAAAAATCAAATTTTGTTAAATAGCTTACCCTCTGCCCCCTGAGGGTACACAGCCACCATCCACTTTGTCCGTCATAGTCGTACTCAACGACGGTGAGGATTTCGCCTTTTCGAAAGCCCAGCTCGTTTTTCGACTCGGGCACGTTTGTGTACAGAGCCCGGCACAAAGCCCCTTGTTCCCGGAAAAGTGGCATTGATCCGGGTCCAGACTGAGCTGGCAGAGTTACTGTCGCTGTAGCAGCCATTCTAGCACTTTGAATTGTCATTACAAAAACGATTCAAGCGTTCAAGTAAAAACCTGTCGACTACCGGGTAGAAAATATGGCAGCCATTTTCAAGTGTCAAGGAGTCACTTCTACTTTTTATTTTATCCAAGTTTGTGACGCTAATGATGATTTTGAATAAATATATACGGGCTCTTGTGTTGTTTTATGGGCGTTCGTTTAGTTTTCCTTCCTGGTTCCCCGAGAAAACTGGTTTTTCTTTTCACCGTTGTTTTTGGCAGTAATAATTATCCATGAATTAAATACTGGTTATTACTAAAAAACAAAGCACTGCACCTGCTAACGTCACTGATATAACCTAAATATATTTTGAACGTTTATGTCATAACTTGTATGTTTGTCAGATTTATATTTTTTCCTCCATATGAGTTATTGACACAACACAACTCTCATGTTTCGAAGATCCAATTTGGCCTTATAAAATTGATGATGACACGTGACAAACTCAAGACGAAAGGAAATCTGACACCAAAATCGTTTGTCAACTGAGTAACAAGCAGCCTCCAGGCTATATTTGAGAAGATTAGATCACCCCGAGTTTATAACAATCCAGGTTTGACAATGGGCTGTCCCCCAAAAATTAATTTTCCATTGATCCAAAAAAGACAAAAAGACATACGTGATGCGACGATGATGGTACTGGTGCGTGAGCGGTTATCTATTTAGGCTTATCTTGATCTCCACTTCAGGAAAAAAAGAGTTATTTTTTTCAAGGTTATTCCATGGAAGTTTTTTATTTTCCACCTGTACATTCGTTAGATCGCTTTTTGTATGAAAAAAAGCGTCAAGAATGTTTCCCACCTGGAGAAAAAAAAAACAAGAAAATATATTTGATTCCGATTGTTTTTAGAATCCCGCTGGGTTGTGTGTTATGTTGTTAAGAGCGTAAAAAAAGGTCGCCTGCGTTCACTGTAACAGTCAAAGGAATACTACTTTGGATGCACCTGTACGCAGAATACCACAATGTAGTGATGACGCCATCATGTTCGAAGAATAACAGGCCAAAAAAGATCATATTATACACAGCGACAGGTCGAGAGATGATATTTTTTACGTGAGTCATACACAAACGAAAACAACAAGGCATAAGTCATGCCCATTCATAAAAATGTAAACTTAATCAAGTTCTTATGAAGAATCAGATGCTTAAAGCATGTACAGTGACGCCATAGATATTTCTTTGCATGCATACCATAATCGTTTTTCAGAAGAAGATCGTTTAATGCAGGCGCACGACGCGGATGAAAAAAAAATATCTTTTTAAGATGACGAACTCCTCTTTGCATTTTTTGTCATCGGAAGGAAGTTACAAAAATGAGGAGGAGAGGGATTTTGAAAGAAAAATTGATAATGAAATTATTTCAATTGAATTTTAAAGTTTTGATTCTCAGAATAGCTGAATAAATCTTTTTGACGGATGAAGCATGTAATTACGCACAGATGGATTGTCTATTTTAGATTTTTTTTTTATGTTGAAGGTCGTCTGGACAAGGGCTGGAAATTGTTGTTTTTTTTCACGGAATTTCCCTGCTAAACTGATTTCAATTGAAAAGATTTTTTTTTATTAAATGCATTTTTAACCTTTTTAAGCCATATTTTATAGGCCTTGATTATCTCGTCATGTCCTTATTAAACGGATTTTTGGTGCTGCTCCAACCGATATCATATTTTTTATCTAAGAATCTTTAGCTGAGAGAGCATAGGAGCATTTTGCCGACCTGGCCAGACCAGGATGATCTCTTTTTACTTCATGGCCTGATATATTTTCTTTGAAGATTACAGAGTCACTTGACTACCGTCACATTCAAGACTTTTATCTGCATTTTTACGAGCCAAAAAAATATTGTCTTAAAAAGTTAGTTTTTTATCGCTCCTGAGAAGAGGGAAAAAAACTTTCAAAAGCTGTTTGAAAAGTGGGCAGGTTGAGAGAAAACAATTAACTAGTACAAAGGAATTGATTGTACAGGTGTGATAAAATTAGGCATGACGAGCTACGCAATTAAAATGAGATCGTGAGATTATCAGCGAAATATTTTTTACAGTTTTTTCAGTCAAGAGCCAAAAAATATAATGGTAATGGTTGAACATTGAACATGCTATTAATATGCAAATCCTACATGGCATAAAGCAAAAAATACATGATGAGTGAATATTATCACGGCAGGGAAGATAGCGTCAATGTCAAAAACATGTTGCTACGTGAAATCTTATGCAAAAAAAAAATCCCCAGGTTCAAAGTGATTCTGATAAGCTGAAGCATTTTGACCCTATGCAGGACCTTACAACATGCATTTTCTCTTGAAACTATTCAATTCATAATTCATCTTTGCAGATGTAAAGATTTATCTTAAAGCGAATTACATGTTTAATAATATGTTGATATTGATACTTTATGCATTCCATTAATATGACTTTAAAAATGAATCCGAATCGGAAACAGGACAGTTTACATTCTTCATATGAGATATTCGTCAGCTTTCTTTTTCTTTAAATATTTACTTTTGTAGGTTTTTTATCTTTGTCACAAGAAAATCTGTGTTCAAATATGTGTGTTATTTTGTTCGTAATATCCCGTTAAAAGGGATTTTTGTCATGACAAATTTACCTTTTATGTTCAGATAAGTTCTTAACATGAACTCTGATAAGTATAACAACGGATGTTTGGAAAATATTTGAATAATCTTTTTTTTTTCTCTCGCATACCTTGTCTATTTGTCCTGTCGATAAGATATCACACCTTGGCAACGTGTCTCATCATCTTCATGAAAATTAAAACGTACACCTCACACCTTTCCCACTTGACAAAAATGACAGCCAAACAATTTAATACCTATGCGTACAAAAGCACACGCTCATCTTTTTATTAAAACTTATTTTGTGTTATCAATTTTTGGACAGGGCTTATCAGCTCACATGTAGTGAAAATTTCCCGGGAAATAAATGAAATGCCTTCGGTTTATCCACTAATTTCATAAATTTATATTTGCTCGTGTTTCGAAACGAAATCCAAGTCAGAAAACAAATTTCCTAAAACATTTCCCTGGAAAAGTTAATGACACATGACACAATCACTAAATTTAAGTTTAATTTGTTATATTTCATGTGTTATGCATTATAAAAAACCACACAAATAAAAGTTATAAACGCAAATGACCACAAAACAAAATGTGTGAAAATTGTCACGTTGTAAAGCACTGACCGGAAGCTTATCTGAAGATATAATGTGCCCTTCTTGAGTACACGCTTATTTCGTCTCTCCAGCAATCGCTTTTGGGATTTTTCGCTGAGCTCATGGCCCAGCTCGTTTTCCTTGAGAAGCTCGCTCAACACTGAACACAAAATCAGATACTTTTTTTGTTTCAACGCTTGTTCAAGCTTGTTACGAACAAAAAATGGTTTTGTAGAGTGCAAGTCAATGTGAAAAACATTTACAGGATTAGTCCATTAAGCCAGAGCGCTTATAGAGTCACTTATGATTTTTGAAGAGAGGACGAAACGCTCCTGCTGTTGGTGTGGTAACATTTAACTTGATCAGTATTCCCTCATGGTATATTATTCTCCGTTTAGGAATTCATAATAACACGTTACCGTCACAAAAAAAAGGTTTTTGAAGACATGTTTCATAAGAGCAAAATATATGCCACTACTGGAAATGAAAGAAGCAAACGGGTGATGTTTATCTCTTTGTTAAAAGAATTTGTTTCTTTTTGTCTGATATTGCTCAAGCACAATAGGAAAAAGAATGTGACGTGAATTATGACGACTAATGTGAAATGGATACGCATAATACAAATGATTGATTAAAAGCTTTGCATGATACATGGCATCGCAAATTTAGTTGCAAGTTACCCCACGTATTGCATTGCGATTTCGCAAGGAAAATTTCTATAGATTTGGACAAACTTTAAGATTTTTATGCAAAACAGATGACTATTTAGTGTTCCTAAGACTTTTTAACCTGCAGGCAGGCAAATTATTTTTTTTCTCTGAAGGCTACCACGTGAAAAAAAGGTTGAGGACTGCTTTTTTTGCGGTGAATATTTAAAGACATTATATTTTAGCTGCAAGCAAAAAGCGAAACCTGAGACAATCCTGATAAATATTTATTACGCATTTTTTGCATGCTAAAATAATGTGTATTGCGAAAAAAGGATACGGGAGCTTGGGCAAGGTAATAACCATTCGGCAAACTATCATTATGGGGGCTGTAAAACAAAACATTTTCTGATGGGGTAACCTCAGTAGAGTCAAAGTGAGAAACAGTTATCTTTTGAAGAGAAGAAGAAAAACCCAATGACTAATTAAGAATTCATTAGCCACAAAATAAAGGACAAGAGGGTTTGTCGGAAAAAAAATACATATCAGCAGCTCACTTTCTTTCACGACGCTGTTGGCCGCCTACTTGCGGTATAAGTTCATTCTTAAAGACAATGACTTTGTTCACAAGAATCCACTGTCGGCATATTATTTTGCAAGTCGCAGGCCTTTCGTAAAAAGAAGATAAAAAATAAAATGAAAACGGTTTTCTTTAAAGAAAAATATCAAAAAGAATATATATATTAAAATAAATTATTAAAGAAAGTTTTTGTCTTTTACAAACGGTCTGTATATATGCAAATGAAAAAAGGTTATTCTTTTTGGTTTGTCTTTTTTATGAGTAGGTAGCTCACTCAACTGAAGCCAGACATAAATATTTATATTTAACAAGATTTAGATGATTTCTCGAGATAAAATAATGAAAAAAAGAAGAAAATCAAATCGCGATTTCAATCTCTGAAAGGAAAAAAGGTCAGGAATAGCCATGGTCAACCTATCATGATAATGTGCATTGTCAAGATTTTAAAAGGGACAAATTTAATACTAAATGAAAAGAAACCAACAATGTTTGCGCTCACAGCAGATATGTCGGTTCATAAACAAGAAAGATGGTCATTCATTCATGAAAAAAAACTCCTAAATTGACATTAGCACCCACCGTAATTTACCAATTTAAGCTATCCACCCGTTCAAAATAATTGTGCTTCGTAAATGATTTTGATTGTGTGGGTGTCCGCTTTGATTTAATTGCAAATTTACTTCCATGGCTATAAATTTCACTACCAAAAACAAAATTTGCACATGCCAAAAATTTTCCATATGAAAATACATCCCTACTCTGTTCTTTGGTTTCTTCCTTTTTAATAGCGTGACGTGCAACAAAACTGCGGCGTTTAAATTTTGTAGGGGTCATTTATGAAGCTTGTTACGTGGAAACCCGTAACCCCACTCCATATCCAGTTCTTGTCTGCAACCAAAAACTTCTTCTCAGGAATAAGCACCAAAAATGCTATCGTCTAGCAACTGCGTTTACCCTTGCCCCTCTCACAAGTTAATATGGCGATATTTTCACTGAATGAAATGAAAGAAGGGTGACTCTCTCTCTCTCTCTCTCCTGGTACAGTTCATTAAGAGAGAGCTCAAGGGAACCATTTTTACAAGAACGCAGTCCTTTTTGTTTTAGAGACTGTTGAGAAGGGGGAAAAATACATAAAAGCTTTCTTGAAGAAAAAGGCACCGGGTGCCCGTGTAGGTGGACAGCAAAAGTGATACATCTTTGTTCTAATTTATCTTCCAAGAAGTACTCCTATTTTGGCTACCTATAAATCCTAGATTCACATCTTCTTTTTTTGAGAAATGCAAAGGGGAGAAAAAATAGATATTTTAAGAAATGAAGAGGAACATTCATAACATCATAATTTGTTATGGCTTAGTTTGCAGATGAACAGCGCAATTTCATTCTTATTTTCCTTCGAATACAACCTCCTTCTCATTTTTACAATTAATAACGTTACTTATCAGTTGTCACTAAAAATACGACGATATAAATTCGTTATAAATTTAAAATCCTATAAAATATCATAACTAAACAAAAGCTATACAATACAAGCTACATTTAACGAAATGAATCACATTGAATTTTTATCATTTTGATAACGATACACACAATTACAAAAAAAAAACTCCATTTTATGCCCCGGTAAATATAAAATGCTTTTAAAAGTCTATAACTTCTGTTGAGTAAAACGTTTTTAATTATTTGCGAGTCGTTTGGACCTCTGCGTGGCTCGCATGCTTTTTTCGATTTCGAACTGTCTCAGGTCTGCTCTCTGGAGGAACTCTTGCTTGTCGATGTACCTGTAAGATATATAAAAGAAGCACAATGAATAACATATCACTGAAGACAGTTTAAATTTAGAGCAAAACAATTAGAGCATATTTCGTACGTGTCTCTGCTGCGGTTGTGATGAGTCAACTCCTCCTCCAGGCCTGTCTTGCGTTTATACTGCTCCCAGTCGAGTTTTGACTTTTCCAGAGTTCCAATCCTTTTGGCGGCGGCTGCAGCTTCCTTATTCTGGAATGCCTTTATCAACCCGGACAGGCCGCGTTTGTCCAGGTCATCTAGGCCGATTAGCTCCGGATCATTTCCTAAAATACTGATTCCTCCACGTTTCACTCGGGGTTTAGAGTTTCCCTTGGTAGCTTTTGAGGGACCTGGCACAGGTTCCTCTCCAGAAGAGGCGCTGCTCCGGTTTACTTCGGAACTTGGAAATTTACTGGTGGAACTTGAGGGGGCTCCGTTTGATCCTGATACGGTTACTTTAATTGTTTCTTGGACAGTCATTTTCTCTCCGGCAAAGTCTACCACTTTGTCGACAACTTTTTCAATTGTTCTCGTTTGACCTCGGCTCTTACGTCTTTCTTTCTCGGCTTCAACGTCGGTCAAAAATGACGCCCAGAGTCGATCCGTTTCAGCCTTTTCTAAAGCTTCTTGGACAGCTTCCTCTTCCGGGCTTGCTTTTAGCACTTCGTCGGATGAGTTTTCTAGTTGCGAGCTGTCCAGAACAAAGTCATCGTCCGAGTCGGAATCAGAGTCGGCGTCTACTTTTCTCCGTTTCTTTCCTGTCCGTAATTTTGCTCCTGTTTTTCTTCTCTTCTTCGACTTCCGACCCGATTTGCCTGGAGATTCATCCTCACTTCCTTCCTCCGATACAACCTCTTTATAAATGAAGTAAAATTCATCACAACTTCATAACTTACAATTTCAGTCGTCGTTAAAAACCAATTATGGCTACCTTGCACAATCGCATCTGGATTGAAATCCTCGTCATCTGCATCACTGTCCGAGTTTCGAGGATCAGCCTCATGAATTGGCGTTTTTGCAGTAGGTTCCATAGTTGAAGTAAGTGCTGGCGCGTCAGTTGTCTTGAAAAGACCGGCTGCAATATTCTAAATGCACAGAGAACACGAGAATACGTTAATTTCTAACTTCGGCATGTCTCTCATTTGAATATCAAGCTACAAGCATGCGTCTATTCCATCCATTTTCTAAGGACAAGACGAAAGCATAAAAGCGGCAAAGGAATTAGCATGTAAAAAATTAATGGGCAATTAAACTATCCCCACAACAGAGCACACTCACCAAAGCTTTCCGAAAAATATCGGCCATTCTCTAACCTCTGTCGCTCAAGAGTTAACAACAAAAGCAAATCCTTCTTTCTAAACACACACTCCAAACATTCCAAAATGTTAACTAAATAAACAATCGGTCATTGGTCAAAGTGTTGTTTTTATTTTGTCACCTACCTTCACTGTACCTCCTCCTGGAGTGGCTTTCTCGGTCGTCGTTACTGGAGCACCTGTGACCTGATTGACGACCGACGATCTTACGATCACAACAACAACTGATTACACACAGAGCAGAACACAGCTGTGCATGCTATTCGACACCTTTACGTTGGCTCAAGCCACCCCAAAAATTGGAGGCAAAGTATAACACAGTCCAGCAGCATAAAAAGCCGCATATTAAAAAAACAACTTTGGCACGCCTCCATCTACACAGCGAGCGAGAAAAAAAATCAACACAGAATGTGACACGTCTCCACTTTTCTATAGCTTGATGGAATACACTTGTCCAACTATTTTGGTTTGACAGAACAGCCGACTGTTTTCTCCAGTCTGTGAAGTTAGTTATCTGCATCTTGTTACTCTGTTATATTTCTTCTAATCATGGGTAAGAATTTCAGTTAATAAATATTCATGCATTAATTACAAATGGAGTTAACTAATGTTGATTTTGATTGGATGTTAATTTTTGAAAATAAGAAGTCAGGTTTCATCTTAGAGCTGTAGCTCTTCTCCTCGTCTGGTCGGCAGTTGTTTCCTCCCAGCGCGTTGAGGAGTTGACCATTCTCTCGGCGGAACGGGAAATCGACTTGTCCTCCCAGCTTGTCCAAATCATTACCAAACTGAAGATTGAAAACACAAATGCCTCGCCGACGAAAACGGTGCTCTTCACGATTGAGCCAAGTCACAAGAACAACATGGCGTATTTCGGAGTGAGCACCAAAGATCGTCAAGGTAAAAACAATGATATTAAACATTTTCTATGGCAACTGCAGTTAAAGAAATAACAAAATATATTTTTTATTAGCTCTCAAGGCGACTGTGGTTCCTTCTCCATCTAATCTCCCCGACGCCCTCACCCTCTCCATCGCTTTACCCAACGCACTGTCCAAGGGATCTTCTATCGACCTCGACTTTGACGTCGTCCTCACCCACTACTTGTCTCCATTCCCGTCTGAAATTCTGCAGAAGGAAAAGCAACTCGTCAAATACCTTGGCAACCATTATCTCTACTCCCCCTACCCCGTTAAAAAGACCACCACCAAGATCCTCACCGGCTCAAAGAACATCGAAAGCTATACCAAGTTGAAGCCTTCCTCCCAATCCGATTCAACCATCACACTTGGCCCGTATGAATCCCTAACCCCCGGTTCTATCTCCGACCTTACCGTCCACTACGAAAACAACTCGCCCTTCCTCACCGTTACCAATCTCGACCGAACAATTGAAGTCTCCCACTGGGGTAACATTGCTATTGAAGAAAAGCTTGAGATTGTCCACACCGGAGCTCGTCTCAAAGGCTCCTTCTCCAGATTTGACTACCAGCGCGAGCCTAACTCAGGGATAAACTCGATCAAAGCGTTTAAAACTGTGTTGCCCGCGTCGGCCCGCGATGTTTACTACCGTGACGACATCGGAAACATTTCAACTTCGAACATGTACGTCAAGCATGACTCTGTGGAGCTAACGCTTCGCCCCAGGTTCCCCCTTTTTGGAGGATGGAAGACGCGATATGTCATTGGCTACAATGTTCCCTCCTACGAATATCTGTTTAATCAAGGATCCGACTATACTCTCAAGATGAGGCTCCTGGACCATGTTTTCGATACGATGGTCGTGGATAAGCTCACCACCAGGATTATCCTACCTGAAGGCTCGTCTAATTTAAAGCTGAGCACGCCCTATGACGTCAAGGAACTTCCAAGGAGTTTGCATTTTACTTACTTGGATGTAACTGGTCGTCCAGTGATCACTTTGGAAGGGAAGAATCTTGTGGAGAACCATATTCAGGACTTGACTGTGGATTATACCTTCCCAAAGGTGTATCTGCTTCGAGAGCCTTTGTTGATTGTTGCTGGGTTTTTGGTGTTGTTTGTCACAGTGCTTATCTACGTGAGATTAGACTTTTCGATAAGCTCAGGGGCAGGTAAGGGAGGAAAGGAAACGAGTGGAGTGCACCAGCAAGTTGTGGAGAACACTTTGAAGAAGCATGGCAAGAGGGCTGGCGTTTATGAGAGTTTGGACAGTCAGTTTGCGAGGTTGAAGGCGAACAAGGACTTGGCTGCTTATCAATCAGCTCTCAAGAATTTGACGCAGGAGCACAAGCAAGAAACGCAGGCCATCAATGAGATCATCACGAAGCACAAGAGCGAAGCTCCAGAGCTTGTGGACAGGTTGGTTACGGCAAAATTCAAAAACGAATTTATTTCCATGGAATTAATTTACTAATTAATATATTTCTGTTTTTGACAGTATTACTGAACTGCAGCGATTGGACAGGGGCTACTGGGAGGTATATCTTGCATACGGTGGCAGCCTGGAGAAACTCGTCGCGGGAAAAATGGCTCGTCCCCAGTTCATGGAACAGGACAACCAGTTCAACCGGAAGCGGGATGAGCTCGGCGAGAAGATTAATGCGGTTGTCAAAAACTTATAAAAAAATTACGTTGAAATCGGAGTAAATATTCACTCCAAGTACATAAGTTTAGTCAAGATCATTAATATTTATTTCCAAAATCATATACCAGTCATCTTTAATGATTTTGTCTCTCACAAAACGTTTGTGCTTGTGGTTTTTTGTTTTGTATGGACTGTTTAGCGTCTTAAGATAAAATATTTCCGGTTTAAACTTATCTTTCCACAGAGAAGACCAAGTACAGTCTTGTTTTACTAGTTTGTTTAAAGACTATCAAATGAAAATAAACAAATTTTTTGATAACAAGAAACATCAGGAAAAATACAATTTTTATTTATACTTATCTCGTACGGTAAGTGTACAGCTTTTCAAAAGTTACCCGTACAATTTTAAATAAATTTGCACGGGTTATCAGTTTAGTATGAATATTACTATTTTACATGCACTACGAGTACGATAAGGCTATACCTCAAAAGTTTAATTTCATTAGTGCATTGAAGAAGAAAAAACTTGTAAATTTACAGTCGTATATCGTTACGAACAGAAAATAGCGATCACAATGTGCAGTGAAAGTTCGATAAGCATTGTTTTTTTGTATTGATAAGCCTTTCACCACGAGTATCACACGCGCAAGCAGCACCATTTTTTTGTTTAAAAAAATCTAAGTTATTTCCCTACGGTGACGGTATTTTTTGTATATGGAGGGTTTTTGTGTGGAGGGGATGTTGATTCGTATCCGTGCAGCAATTTATATATTGTTTAGGGGTTAGAAACGAAAAGGGTCTGTGTGATTAAATTCAATGGGCAGTGTTTTTGGCATGAGTCGTTTTTTGGCGAAACTGTCTTTTTTCGTGGACATTTGTGGAGAAATCAGCCTTTAGGCGCCATGGCGGACCCGTTTTCGAGAAGAAGTGTTGAGGATTTGTTTGTTTTCAAGGTGCCATTGAGGCCTTTCGCTACGGAAGTGACTTGTTTGAGGTAGTCAGCGACGAGAGGGAATTTGCACTTGAGAGCGAGCTCGTACGGAGTATCTCCGTCTTGGTTGGGGAGACTAGGACTGCTCCCTGCTTTGAGGAGGACTTTGACAACTTCCAAGTGGCCAAACATGACAGCTCCGTGCAGGGCACTTTCCCCGATAGGGAGGATACCCAGATTAGGTTTTTTCCGGAGGAGAACTCGGACTACGTCGAGGAATCCTTTGTGACTGGCTTTGAAGAGGGGAGAGGCGCCGTCGTTGCGGAGGGAGTCGACATAAGCTCCATGTTCAAGAAGGCAGCAAGTCACGTCCGCCCATCCCATCTGCGCCGCGATCCAAAGGGGTGTCGCCCCGTCAGTCCGCTTATAGTCGATCATGGCACGGCGAGAGAGAAGAAGACGGACAATCAGGCAGTGACCGTTTTGAGCCGCGACGAACAACGGCGTGGCACGGTCTTTCATGGGGTAGTTTGGATTGGCTCCACATGCGAGCAGCTCTCGAACAACAGGTTCATGGCCTTCTTGGCAGGATACGAAGAGCGGGGTGCCGCCGTCCTTTAAATTCATCATTTATATACTAGCATAATCTTCAAATTTAAAGAGAATTTTTGCAAATCTTCCTTACCAAATTTGGCTGGTCGACAACAGCTCCACTTCTTATGAGAATCCGAACTGTATCTAAATCTCCAATTTGGGCAGCCAGAAAGAGGGAAGATGCGCCTGTCTAAAAAACACAAAAGCCCCAAAACCACATTCAACACTCTTTTCTTTAAAAACCCGTCGTCTGCCATGATTTACACTGATTACACTCTACAAATTTTAATCGCTATGACCACATCACGAGCACATATTTTACCTCAAATCGCCTTGCATTGGGGTCAGCTCCTTGTTCCAACAGCTCTTGAACGCACTCAAAATGGCCTCGGGCCACTGAGAACATGAGTGGGGTGGTGCCATCCTTTACACCGAGAGACACAACAAACACAACTCATAAATTTTCCTCTTCGCAGATAACTATCATTAGCTCCAATTTTAAGCGTAGGGGACGACGCTCACCTTGTCACGACAGTCAACATGGACTCGTCCCGTGTTGAGCACTTTTGAAATGATCCCCTTGTCACCTTTAATCGCTGCCCTGTGGAGTTGCAAATCTAATGGAGTCTCTCTCTAGAAAAAAAGAAAAAGAAAATAAGAATCCACATAAAAAATTGTTTACACTTTCTGCCCACATCCATTTCAAAGATATCTCTCTTTTTTTACCTTAAACGACATTGTCACGTTTTTCCAGAGAGAGAGCGTGACCTACTCCCAAAAACAGCCCACAAAGTTTCTTCGTTTTCTCTCCTCCTCTCTCCGCCTCCACACCTGAAACTGGAGTGAAAGCTTTCTCCTATCTGATGACTTGCTTTATTATATCTGGAGAAAGTTTTTACTCGCTTTTTTTCCTTCTTTTTGTGTTACAATTTCCGTTCCTCGTGCTATCGATCGCTTTCTCTTATATGAACAACGCTGAAAATAAAAATGCTTTCTCTTGGGATATCAAAAGAGCACACAGGTTCTTTTTTTTTTTTTTTTGTCTCTCTTCCTTCAGCTAGAAAACCATGTGGATATTTGAACGGCTGGGGCTTTTCTTTTTGCACGCTTAGTTTACTCCATCAGTTTCCGTTTGCGAAAAAAAGGGAGAGCTCTTTAATATTTCAGCCAAAATCTTTTCCTGGTAAAATCCATCTCCTGTTTTTTTTTGTTCAGTGAAATCCTGTAAGAAAAGAAGAAAAAAACAAGATAAATAAATTTGTGGGCTTTTATTTTTTTCAAGATAGAAAGGCCATTAGCTACAGTTAATTAGTTTTGGTCCCTGGTTTATCAATACATTATTCAGCTCCTTTTCCATAATATATCCGTAGAGAAAGCTACAACAAAAATGCAATGAACGAAAATTCGTTCATTTTTGTGTAGCCATTACAACAATAGCATATACCGTAAAACCTCTAAAGAACACCCGCGGCCCCGGCCAAAATTAAAAATGTCTCTCGCGACCCCCCAGTGATAGTTAGAGACCCGCGGCGATGATTGGATTCCCGGCGAAATTTAACTTTTACTTTTAACTGGTTTTAATTTAGATTTTCATAACTTAAAATTCAAAATTATTATCCTATACTCCGATGACAAATTTATTCCGAGTGGTTTTTTTTCGTCATTTTCTGTTACTAAACACGTATACCTTGCGTTATTAAGAGACCCGACTGAAAAATTTCAAATTTGAATTCTTGACCCGGTGTTCTTTAGAAATTTTACGGTAACCATAGAAATTTCCTCTTGCAGCCTAGGGAAATTTGTACGCTTAGCAAAAGACGTTAAGCCAAATAACATTTTTCTCATGGCGACAGTATTTAAAGACGTCTCATGAAAAATCCATCTTATATACCATATTTTTGTAAAAATGCACATTGTCATCTTCACAGTCGACTGGCTTTGAAACTCAAGCGCTATCTTATGTCTTGTTTCCGTCTTTTTAATCTTTCTTAGTACCCAGCAAATAGCTCTATTTTACAAGGAAACGGCTTATTCTTAGGATATTTTGTCATGAGTTTATGAGAATGCATTTCTATCGTCTTTTTTCTTAAGTACGCTTGCATTGCAAGGCTTCTTAGTGTAGACCTAAATGGATTTTTTTTTCTGCTTACTTAGCAGCAAAGAGATGGGTTACTAGGTTTCCTTGACGTATTTATTGTTTTCTGGCAGAAAATAGGACTTTCTAGAAAAAAAATATAGAAAGGCGCAGCTATGAATGAATGACAAGTGCAAACAAATACTAAAAGTTGACGAGTGCTTCTATATTTAGGTGATGTGCATTTTTGCACACTTGCACACATAAAAATGTCAATTGTTTACTGCAGAGCTGTATAGAATAAAAAAAATGTGTTAGGTGTGTTCTAAATTGCAAGAGGTTTTTAGACAAATGTGACTATAAATGATAAATATGTATTTTTTTTTACTCCTGAGAAGGATTTAGATCAACACTATACCAGCCATCATGATTCTTTTTTTATTTTGTGGCAAAAAAATTATATGATCCATATAAAGGTAGAGATATGTTTTTTACGTGAAATGTACTAGATATTGCTACTGCTATCATGAATTCCAAAAAATTTTCTTTTGAAGCTTATTTTAAGGCTGCGCGACTCTGCAGTACGCTTCAGTTTCAATTTTTTACCAATTTCAAACAGTTTAGAAGGAACAGTCACGTAATATAATGGAAAAATGTAATATCATGTCTAGCAAGACAATTTCGAAGAGCACCTCCGTTTTTGGCTGAGAAACTAAAACAATAAAAAAAGTATCCTTTTCTGATCCTGTTTCTTGTTACGTTTTGTACTAAAAAAACTAGCGTTTTTTCTATTAATTTGAATGTGGAAAGAAAAACAAAAATATACAGCGACACTATACAAAATGCTTTACAACATAAAACATCCGGATATAAATGGATAGTTTGCATGAAATTCATGGGGAAACCAAAATAAAAGGGGTGATCATAGTGTATCTCGGCCGGATATCGTGACCTGGCCATATTATCAGGAAGGAATGGAAGGATAAGTAAAGAAATATGATAAATTAGCTAGAGTTTACATGCAGCACGGAAACAGGTGAATGATAGGGTACACAAGATGTTGATTTCAGACCAGGATTTGATTCAGATACGTCGGAAGGAGACAAGAAATGTGGTCTTTTTTACCGAGATAGTGCAGTACAACAAATGAATATGCATAGACCACAGCAACTCTAAAACTTCATTTCTTAGAATTAAATTCAATCTGATTCTCTCACAAGAAATGCGATACAAAATTTAAATCTTTTGATTTTGTAACTTTATGTATGCATCGCCTTAGGAAGCGCTAATTGATGATTGACAACAGATACTACTATGACACGAGTGACTTTGAATGAGACACCTCCGGCTTGACTGTTTTTCTATAGCATCAATATTTTTTATATCTGGTGACTAATCAATTTTATTCATTTTTACCATTCCCAGCTTCAGCCTCAAACCCCTTTTTTTCCTTCACAAATTCCAGAAGCCCTAAATCTTACACTTTTGTGCAGTCAAGTATTTATATTTCCACTTCCGGTCGGGAATAAAATCCAGCCACGTTTAAGGTGTGCGTAGATATTCCGGTTTGAAACGCATTTTATACCGTTTACTCTTCTCCTACCCACGCACGTCCCCAAAAATCCTTGTCTTGTGAAACATGTCAGAAAATTAGTGCTGGTAACGGTTAATTAGTTTTTTTTTGCCTATTCTTCGCATTTTGGATGCTCTACCCCTAATCAGGAAGTTTACAAAGAAAATGGTCATTCATACGAAATCTCTGCACTGACAAACCCAGATTTTTGTACTTGATTTTATTTTTCAGGCAGAACAAAGTAGGTCTTTTCCTTTTCTTACAAATGAATGAGGATGACAGGGAAAATCTTTGTTGCATTTTCGTCAAGACGACCACGACGATGGCGATACGCGCTGCTGCCACAGTTGTTATGTTGCAAGTTTCTTCTTTTGAAGCGTTTGTTCACGCTGTGATGCAATCCCCATTTTCCTCTCGTAAAAGTCTTTGCACTAATTGTCAATTTTCTTTTTCGTCACGAGAAAAACGCATTTGCAGACGTGCACCGTGACGGTCCTGACGATGTTTTGAATCTACAGAAGTATATACCTAGGCTATGGCTATGTAGTGAAGCCGTGACTAAATTACAAAAATAAGAATGTAGACAAGTGTAACGTTCCATTAACGCATTGCGTACATGAAAAAAAATCTAAATCGTTATTTAAACAAGCGGTGAAAATAATGCCTGTCTTCATTTCTGCATGAAACATCCTGGGCTATAGTAACTACACTAGTGACGAAATTGATGAGGTATGACAACTACGCAACATACTTTCATTAAGAATTGAGTTTAAGTTCATGCGAAAACACAAATTTTTCCTTTCGGATGAATTCATTATTCAGTAAATTGTAAGTTCATATATTTTCTGTGGAATGTGCGGAAAATTCAGACTTCTTTAAAGCCGGAATCTTGCGATAAAAAATATTTTGTGGTGCTTCTAAAAGATTCTTTGGCTTTATTTTCCCACGGTCTCCATTCTGCAATAGGACACGACACGAGGGATTTTATCCC
>VICI01000885.1:0-28711 GCA_019593645.1 Akabosia matsudoensis
TCTTGTATTAAATTGTTTTAAAAAAATTGTTCATTGTTCGTTATGCAAGACGGTGTCTCTTTCGGTGCTTACCTATATTCGGCGAGTTGCCGGGTTTATTTCTTATTTTTGTGGTTTCTCTGAATTTATTAACTAGCGTAAGCTACTTCATGAACTTGTTTATTCCTGCCGTCAATTCGCCCTCTACTGTATTAAGCATTGCAGTAGCAAAGCTTATTAAGAAAGACTTGATCGTCTGTCTGAATGTCCGGATCCCATAAAATTACCTGTCATGCGATAACTCGATAGCCCCCATGGTCGGGTCTATCGGTTCTAAGGATCGCAGGATGAAAAATCTCATCCTCCACATCTCCAATTTGAATTATACTTAATAATCTTCGGTGACACGCCCCTTCATTGTTTTCAGTTTCCTTTACTTGATTTCACTCATTTTTAAAAATCATAACTAAAAGTTATGATCGTTAGTTCACGTTATAAATAAATACTGTTTATTCTAATCTTCTCGCTCTTCCATAAGTCATCTTTGTGAATCATTGTCACGTAACATAAAATTTCATCTCTGGAAACACGTTACGCCACAAAAATTATTTCGCATTTCAAAGCTACTTTCGGGCGTTTTGCCCATATAGCCGTACAACTGTTGGATTCAAATGTTTTGTTCTCATTACAATTGGTACTAAACTATGGGGCACCGAGGCAACCCGCACCAAGTACAGCAGGTTCGTGGTCGGGGTCCCACCCACCGGGATTCTAACATAGAATCCACAAGTTCCAAACGAATCCACTAACCACTCACCCCCTGCGCCTTGGTCCTAAAATTTAATGCAAATGTATTTTAAAGTGTTTTCAGGTACCTACAGGTGCCTGTTTTCGGATTTTAGTCATAATTTCAACACGCTTTGTCTGATCGACGTGAATTTTTTCCCTGAAGGTTCCAGAATGTCTCCATTTTCTGGTTTTTGTAGTTTTTCATACCACAATGATTCATTATTTCGTTGCCATGGATCATTTTAATCTCTCTTTAACCGCGTCACCTTTTTTACGAATTCTTTCTCTTTTCTTGACGTGGTATCTTTCACAAAGATTAATTTTTCGAAATGAAAATTGGCTTAATCGCTATGTAGTCTTTTTCTTGAAAGGAAAGTTATGTTTATCGTTATGCAGTTTTCATAAACGAACGTTTCTCGAGCTACATAGACTTTCCAAGCAAAAGAGTTTTCTCCAAAACAAAAGCTTAGCATTACAAACCATTTGGTTAAGTAAGAGCACACGCATATTTATAGATATTACATACATCACGTTAAATATTAGAAAAACAACTATTTTAAGGCTTTAGGGAAGCAAAAAATTCACTTAGAATGGTGTACTGCGCATCTAACAACCTTGCGGGTTTTTTTCGGTTTCTCTCGACAGAATGCCAACTGGAAGCATGAATTTTTTCTCGATATTTGGCTTTCCAGAAAGGAGAAAATAGTGGTAGCAACTGTGGAGGACCGTATTATGATAATCACATATATTCTATTAAAGAGGAATGTGCATAACGACGCGTATGGTTTAGTAGGTTTATGCAATAAGGTGTGTCATTTTATTGATATTGATGAGGTCGAGTTAGCTGAACGAGAGGTAGACAGAAGGAGTAAGAAAACAATGAATACAGAGGTTGTGAGAGATTTATGCATGCCAATTAGCACTTGCAAGACAGTTTAACCTTAACCGATTCCGTTACAAAAGTTTCACATTCTGGTTCAAAATGTAAGGCGAAATAACTGTTTTCAAACAGAATTCATTGTGACGATATTGCTTTACAATGAACCAACTGCCAAGATAAGGCCATTTCCAGTTAATGTAGTATTAATAGGGCTCTTAAAAAATATTAGAATAGTTCTCTTCAAGAAAGATTGTTCCCATATTTACTAACCAGTTAAAGTTACCCGTCACAGTGACGATTCTAGCGAAATTGGCTGAATATGGGTAGGTCACATGAACGAGTCACATATTTTTTTAGCAAGTGTTACATAATAAATATGCTGTTTAATGGAGTCAGTTGAAAATGCACCGCGTAAATGAATTACATTTTAGGACCACTCTCACGTCTCATGTTACCCCATGAATAACCGCCACTCATGCTGTGGATGAAGGTTTCAAGGTAAGACTAGGCACAGGCTGATGGAAATACACTATCTACGTTTCCATTCCGCTTTAAGTGTTTGAGCAGCCTTCCATTAAACTATGCAAGATTTTTTCTGCCGGTAGTTTTTGGGTGTCTCTATGGATGTAAAGTAATGTATCATTTACCTAAACGTCTGCAATAAAGCCTAATAATAATATATGGATATAGTTCGTCAACCGCACGATTTCTCTTTTGTTATTCCTCCGCGACGTTTTTGCCAGCAAACCAAATTACCTTATAACATGCTTTGTACTACTCCGCACCAGACATTTCAAGTAAGAAACTAATAGTTTATGCTAAAATACGTGTCCTTGAGCACATTTTCGAATTTAAGGCTCTTTCGGGGAATCCTTGGATCGTGAAAAAGTCAACGATGAGATGGGTGTCCTTAAAAATCAACCGTTTTGTCAGAAAAGAGATCCAACTATAAGCTTTATACTTTTATTCTTAGTGATTCTTATTGACGATGACAAGTAAAGAACTTGATTCGTGATAATAATCGGTATTTTGCGTACACTTTTCTGTATTAAATATCACAGGAAGAAGTTGAGGTGAAAGTGTTTATCCTCACGGTCATAATACTCATTTAGGCACATTTTTAGGGTCCTACAAATTTTAACGAACAAGGTAGCATTTTTCCAATTGCTGTATATTTAATGCGAAGCATGATGGTGTAATATTGCACGACTGTGTTACTAAATTTCATGACGCATGGACTGTTTTCTCCCTCACTGAAAACGCACACCAAGAATCTTGGTATTCGGTATAATCAACCTAATCAATAACTATCATTGCTTTGGCATATAACTAAAAAAACGTTAAAGTCTGTGAAATGGCTCATTTTTGGATATATACTTTATTAAAAGTTAACCTAGACAAAAACTAGAGCATTTGCAGCCAAGCTTGTAGCACTAGGAGGACTTCAAGGTAGCCAAAATTCAAGGAAGGATTGGGCCTGTATTTTTGTTTATTTTTCACACATAGAAAATCTCCGACAGTTTTATTAGCTGGATTATCGGCGGACATTATCTATTAAGATTTTTGAACAAGTTATTTTTGACCGGGCGACATGAATACATTTATCCGGTCAAATCATTATAAAACAATTACATTTCTTCTGTCAGTTAGTCCCTTCTAATAGGCCATTCTAGATAATATGCTGCTCTTCTATGGCGAAAATACACCTTTAACAATAAAACAGCCTACAGACCATTCTCTTAAGTACAAAGTGTGAAGTGGGCTCCTTACGAAATGCCCCTTAGAAGGTGACAGAGATATATGCACCCGGACAAGGGCTCTTACAAGTTACCAAGATCATTTTCACTAATTATGTTCCATCGTAATCCGAAGAAGGTATGCTCTACAATGAGTGCGAGTGAACTCATATGTTGTTTGTTATAGTTCAAGGAACTGTAGTGCACTCTTTAAAGTAATCATAGTAACTTAAGAACAAACAGTAACTAAATTGTAACGTTATCTACATGACATGAATAACATCAGAATCGGTCAAAATGCCCTATTGCACTAATTCAAAGGGCCGGATACATAATTCATCACCAGTACGACAGTTATTACGTACATCCGTGTTGTATTTTCTTTTTTAAAAAGAAATAAGAAATGGCACTTGGAAAGAATTGAGCTTTTTGTCTTTGTTTCTCGGTAAGAAAAACTGCTCACAGGGTTAAATACAATTTGTAATAGATATGTAGCTACTAAGGGGTTTGCTTCGTCCTTAGATGCTTTGCATTTGTCAAACCTATACACTAGAAAATTTTGTATTATTATTTGGTACATCAAAGCGAACATGAACAAAGGATTATTCTTCTAACAGGAAACACTCCCTACGTAAATTGATTTTTAATACATGCATGTGTTTTCAAAAAATACCATCGAAGACGAAAAAGAGAAGTTTGTGAAGAGAAAGTTATCGAAAAAACGTGGCTAAGATGCCGCGCTAGAATCCAAGTTAAAAAAGAGAACACTCGAGGTGTAGATTTTCGACAACATAAGCAGTGTACCAATAAGGCACCCCACGACTCGCAAAACTACATCACTGTACAGTCAACTTTTACGAGTTCTAGAGAGCCATGCATCGCTGCATAGAACTTTTCTTAACTCAAACAGCACGCGCTCTCTCTCTCTCTCTTTGCGCTATTTTCCGCAACATGTATATCTCTTCTTTTTTTTGGGTAGACACTGTAATACTTCTCATGATTAGATATGCATATTTATGATACTTTTAGCCATGCTACTCTCTATTGCGTGGTTGAGCTCCTGGATCCCTCTTGTAATTATATAACTTTTGTGTAGTAGTACTATTCAATAGAAGTTTTATTCTACGCATATCCATCATGCAACCTAAAACTAAAAGTAGTGTATGCACTTTCCCAACCACTTTTGTCAAATATTCTTCAGACCCGTTCTCTAGGCTTATGTAGAGAAAGTACTTTTTGTGGATGGATGTATACCGGAAATAGAGTGTTTTTCGGAAGCTTTCTCTCTATCTCCTGTTTGGCAAATGTTGAGTCTATTTGGTAATAAAAAGGAGAGCAGTTGTAGAGCACACGCTGACAGAGATGTGCACAATAATAAAAATTTGTGTAACGTGAGGGAATACGCTATACAACACAAAAAATTGAACTACAACGACCAACATATAACAGAATAAAATACCGTTCTAACATTCAAAGAGGCATTGCTTTAATTGAAACTTCAGAAAGAGAAGAACTCTTAAAGAGTCTAAGCTTAACATAAATATCGAAAACAACACATTTGAATTAAAAATAGAACATATTCGTCGAAAACGCAGTGTTTAAATGCATGCAAGCATGTACAATGGCATATGTGATTGTACACAAACTATAATCGAGTTAATGTTTTTACCCCACAGGGCTTGAGCTTATCGTACAGGGCCCCACACCAATACTAATACTGTATGAGTGAATATTGACTGTAACAAACGTTCTGCGTTTAAGGTTATTAGTTGAATTATGTGGACATATGGAAGAAAAGAAATGGCATAGAATTATGCTAGGAAGACACAATACGGGGCATCTATCACGACAGACTGCTAATAAGTAGAGAGATTTCACAAGGACTTGCAATATTTACATTTACTCTCGCACAGACAAACTGAGCGACATTTTTGCCATTGCATATGGCATAAAAAGGAAAGCCCATCAGAAGAACTATTGAGTAAATAATGATAGATGGCCAGTTAAATTGCTATTTCAAGTATTGAAATGGGACACTTGAATAAAAATAAATGAAGGAATTGTTTTATTGGGTGAAAGCAAGTCATAAAAATGAATATAAGAAAAGAACTACAACAAAGATGATGGATGCGCAATATGACTGCTTTTTGGGCAAAACTATAGTATAAAAAATAGTTGCCAATATTGAGGCTAATTACTCTCTAATCAAGGCTTTCACTACTAGTATTGATTCTACATAAGATGTAAATGGAAAAAACAATTATAAAAATATGTGTCGTATCGCATTTACACCTATAGTCCTTCTATATTCCTTCTAGTAAACATCTTGAGCACATATAGCTGGACTCCTTTCATGGCCCGCCTCCGATTATAGTTGGGTCGGCCGTCATTGTGGTCGCCTGTGATTCATTAGAAGTAAATACGCTATGTGCTCAAGCACTTGATGGAAAACCACTTTCTCTGGATATATAGTTAAGCAATAGATACATGCTGGCATATTTGGAAACTATCCTGGTACAAAGAAAGCATCATCAGAAACGGGTACCGTCCTACAAAATCATAGTGAAACGAACGACGAAAAAGTCAGATAGAAAAAGATGAAGGTTCAACCAAAAAATCGAATATAGCAAAATCACGATATTCAAATACTAGTCATTAAATAGTCTATTCATAGTTCTCCATTTAAAATCTTAATTCGAAATTACAAATCATGCATAATTCTTTAAAGAAGAATAAGAACATAATCAGTGTAGCCGATTTCTCTCGATGAATTGACGGTCGAATAGACGATGTTACACATTCTGGGCAGGGAACTTATCAAATGGGAACGTAAACAGTACAGTAATGTAATCGTAGCTCACTTGCAAAACGGAAACCTTTCTTTTCTGTGTGGGAATACTGGAAAGGGAAGTTTTATCGATTCAAATCTCAAAACTTGATTTGATACACAATATTTTGAATTCGATTTGCCCATTCCTATGCGCTTTCCTCAAGTTGAGTTTCTTGGAGGATCATAATATCATATTAATATAAATAAAATCATCTGTATTATTAGCTAAATTATAATAAACGACGAAGTTCTTGAGGTAGTATGCTCCAGCGAATTCGCTACCATTAAATGTTTACTTCAAAAGTGTTCTAGTAAACACTACTACTAACATTTACGATCTTCTCATCTCAATGCATAAATTTGACAGACTTGTAAATCTTATTAACCAGAAATTTTTCATATGTAAGCTGTAACTTTTCTAGCAGAGAAAATAAATGTTAGTGGTGGCTTGCATAGAACTAGCTTATCCATCCAGTAGAATTTGTGCGGTCGCAAAACCACAAGAGGGAATGTTGGCCAGAAATAGCCTTTTCATCGAAACAAAACAAATACAAAAAACAAAGCCGGAATGCGTTGTTCCATTTCTTTTGGAAAGAGTTTTATTACGACAGAAGTAGAATCTTAGAAGCCTTCACAATAGTAGTATACATCAGCAATAAAGTAGGTATGTCAATGTCAACAAAATCTTAGTCTTGAATGTTTATATTCCATATGCCATTCTGTTCAGTGAATTAGTCTTCTTTCGCAATGAGTTGAACCAAACAAAACGCATACCTAACACATGTAGAAAAATATGTCCTTAAGGCTAGACCGCGTGTCCGAAAATGACCAAACCTATTACTATCCTTATGGAACTGCGCTACGCTCTTAACGTGATTTCGTTCCTCTCAATGCTTCAAATATCTCCTGCGATAAACCAGGGACACCATATATTTTCGCAAAATTGGTAACAACGAACTTTCTTTTCAGTAAAGCATAAGTATGCGCTTGGGAAACAGACGACGGCTATAGGCTATAAGATGCCCTAGCGCCAATGCCGTACCGTGGGTAAATGTTGACAGGGAAAGCATTCGCACACCATCATATCAGATTATCTGTGGGTCGAGAAAAACAATACATACGTAATGTATCACAAATATTCAAGAACGTGAATTCAAGTCCTTAGGTAAATTCAACTGAATGAAAAGATCGAATGAAGTGAAACTAAGCATGGCAACTAAAATGCCTATTTTATGTAAAAAGTTGAATGCAGGCATCTAGATGTTCAAATTTTACTTAACATTCTTTGGATTTGGATACTAGATAAAGCATACATTGGATGTTGTACAACCGCAGCGTTTGCTCCTTAAACTATTCATCTGCGCTCTCGGGAAAGAATTATGTCGTCGTCACGCACATCCACAACTCAATTCATCGATTGGAGTGTCCACCGTTTGTACTTAGCTCCAAGTTTTGAAAATCCTATCCAAGCAGTGAAAGTAAACTGCGTACGCGAAGCATTTGTAGTAAATCATTCTTCACAATATATTTCGTGAAAGTCGCCATTATGTTGATTTAAAAAAATGTGAACAGTAAAACCGATTTTCATGTCGGAAACGTTTTCTTTGAGCCATCCTTATCATGATTTTGTGTCCATCAAAAAGAGAAGCACACTAAAACCAAGGCATTTGTTCAGGAGCACCAGAGGCCAGTACTGAACACCCAGCCTTGTGTCTAGCCACACAATTAATTAATCATTGGCAAAAACCATGCGATAGACGGAGTGCAAACTCGAGTACTCGTTTTTTCCACAGCTCTCTTTGGTAAAAAAAGGCCCAGTGATGTTAGAGGTAGCAAAGCTCTAAAGAAAAAGACAAACAACCTTTCATGTTTATTCTTCGGAGCTTTTTCTTGCGAAGAAACTGCCTTTCTTGGGGCGAAATTCAAGAAACAAAACAAAAATCTACCTTTTGGACGTGTGTATATATGTTCTCGTACAAAAAATACCGGTAAAACAGTAGCCCAGTATTTTCATAACTAATTTACGACTTTCTTTTTGCTCTACGAACGGAAACATGTATGTGACTACTAAAATGGGAAAATTTTCTCAATGGAACCGTGTGTACCAAAATCTACACATGATTTCAGGTGAAAGTTGGAGATGAAAATATGGAAAATATCCGTTAAAAATACTAACCTGTCTGGATGGTCCGAAATAGTGAGGCCAACAACTGAATTTCTTTCATACAAATTTCATATACTGCAATGGGTGTCATTGTAAAAATGTATTTGTCATGGGGCGGGTGTATTTTAGTACTCATTTTATCATAATTGTATTTTCATAGATGCGCTGACCCTGTTTCAAGCTCGCTATCAGGATAACGGCTGTGATGATTGGTGAAAAAGGCTGTAACGATATTGCAGTTCAGCACACGATCACCTCATATGTGCCTTTTCCAGCCCATGTTCTTTTTCTGTAGTTGGATGATGACCACCGTAAAATATAATTATCTTGACAAACCCATAGCCAGATAAAACGTAGCTGACGTCATCAACTGAGTTGTAAACCAATCAATATACGAGAAAAATTGACGAATAGTGTGCCATTGTTTTACCATCATGGAAGTGTTTATATCTTTGTATTACGAAAATCTATTCTACGAAGCTAATGGGTCGCTGAATCACTTAAGTTCATTTATAATTTTGAGAAGTAGTTGTGTACAATTCATGCTTCTTTTTTGTGGTGCATTAACAACCCAGAGCTCTCATTGAACACTACCGTTTTGCTTGTCAAGGCAAAATATAAAATCAATATTCTAGGCTTACAGATGCAACAAAAGATTACTAGAACAAGATTTTTAACACAAAAGCTGAAGGTTTTCACTGGGTTATATGACGTCCTTCCAACCATACAGCTGGTAACTATTTTTTACCAAAACCCGTAGCACCATGTTTGTATAACCCTTGTCGTTTCCTACGCTTTAAATAAAGATCCTTTTTATCTGCTCAAAAACGGGACGTTGAAAATGAAAGGGACAAGTTGCACTCAAAATGTATAATACAGGGAGAAACCATGGACACCTACAAAATACTATTCGGAAAATAGAGCATACTTACTAGCAGGAAGAGAAATTGATAGTGGTCACGCGTGAAACAATCTTGTTTTAGCTTTGCCCAAAAATTGCATGGACACATGTTAACCTCAAAACTACTCTACTTTTACCACTCCGGACGGAGAAAGTAAGATGCGCTACCATAATGGTTTTCTACTTTCTTATCTTTCTGAGAAACGACCGCTTGAGCTGAATAACTACTTACTTGTTAGTTTTTGGTTTTCGTCCAGCTTGAAGGTGCTTAGCCAAGATAATTTTATTACAGAAATAAACGAACAGTTGGCATTAATTGGATTGTATTGTATTTATTGTAATTTGATCATTGGGTAGCTATTCTGGCTTTGAAAAGTTGTTGTCCATGTTATGCTTTTATGTAAGTGCGCGTGTACCCTTCCTCCAATGTTTTAGCAATATTTGTTCTTTGGAGTTTTTTATCCGTTGATTTTGATAGCTAGCCAAAAACCATTTAAAAAATAAACCATTGTTTATTCAAAGTAAAACTTGATAAAGAAGAGTTTGCATGGCAATAGTAGAAAGGGACTGGTACTTCCCCCACTGAACAGTCGATGTCCGTTTCAGAAGTAATCATAACAAGAGTCTTTTTGCATTAGAAACCAATTCGAAAATAGAGCTAAGCAAAGAAACTATGTCGCATTGAGACCTGGAATGAATTTGAATCTGACTAGCTAAGCTAATATTGGAATAACATTCAGGCAGTTTTAAACTGTTGTGGCGTTAGGGTACGAAGAGCAGATTGTTTCTATCTGATTACCTGTAAACTCCCCATATTATTTGGAATAAAGCACAATACAAATACAATACAATACAATCTAAGCCATGTGAAAATTAAATTTGACATGATTGTGGTGAAATTCGCCTGATTATGTGTATTGCTGAAAGATATAGGTTTAAAAGTGAGGTTTCAATCATAGTAACACAAATCACTAATAATTTTTATTGAAAGCTGACAAAAATTAAGGGACGGGCAAATGAATAAGGCAGAGTGAAGTAAAACTGAGTGATTTTACAATTTTTAATAGTACCATAATGCTTTTGTCTTATTTGGAACGGAAATGTATTCGGTATAATTTCTGAAAATACACATTCGCTGGATATTGATTTGTTGTCTGTTGAATGATGGGTAGAAACGAAGCGATTTTCTGCAGGTTTCGGGAAACGAAGTTTTCGTCTCAAATAATAAAATTCATGTACTAAAATTTTCATGACTCCATCGCCCTTCTCTAGCATTTTGTATTAACCCAACGTCATGCAAGGGCCAAAAAACCACTCGAAATTGTCCCAGCCCTACGCCATTTGCTTTCATTGTTTTTGCAACTTGAAAAAGATGAAAAGTAAATATTTTCTCAATTTTTGCGTGGCAAATTAAAGTAAACTCTATCGCAGTCGCATCATGTTTCAAAAAGTCGTTCTTTGTCTTGTAAGAGTTAAGAAGAAATGCACACAGGATTTTTCTCCAATCGTGCATCCGTTTGACAGAACCTATTCAAGACCCACTTGACAGACCCCTGCCCCTGAGTTTGGACTTGACAGAAGTGGATGAGCAAACAGCTTCGTAGCATTTTCACTCTACGATATTATTTTCCCAATTTTTGTTCACTTCTATTGTCTTGCCATTGCCAAACACTGCAGAACTTCAAATATTTTCTTTGCAATACTTTATATTTGAAAAATAAAAGTACTATCATTGTTGTGCGCACTCTTCGTTTCATATAGGTGATAGGCGAGAGCTTATACAGCCTCATCCTTCCATAGAAACGATAACCTGTTTTCATAATATTCTTCGCGTAACACAACATTCTCTGTCATGGCAATATTATATTGATTGAGTTTGCCCTGTTATCAATGTAAAAATTCCTAAAAGCGTTAGTCCACGATGCACACTGCGTGCACATTTATTCCTTATATATTGTATATCGTTCACAGCCGTTTTTTCCTCAAGTGGTTTGCACAGTTGACCGTTATGCAAAAGTTCAAGTGGGGTGAAGCACAAGAATTCTGCTTAGATTTGTGTTTTCTTTTACTTTTACATCGCTATTAAGCAAATTATTGAGGTATGACGTGAATGATAATAAAGTATATTCTCCGTCGGGGAAACATGCAACTTTTACAGGAGAGCATTTGAAAAATAGGAGCACATTAAGTTGCTCAACTAGGAGTTATTTTTTTCTTCGCGTGCGTCCATAAATAAAAGCTGTTTTGATTTATTTTCTCATCGCCGTTTTGCTGAAAGACACTTATGAAATGAATGATAAGGCGGCATTATGCGACAGTAAATGAATGACAATTTTGATCAAACGGTGTTTTGAATTTTCCTGGCCCATAAAATCTCTAGTTGTTAAAGTTACAGCGAGTGAGCTTTTGTGATGATTCTAGAAGTAATAAAGGTTATTATTTCGTATGTCGAATCATTTGACATCCACATCATGCAGATTGTCCCTTTAAGTAGAACCACTTTGAATGAGTAAGCTAGGAAAGGTAGAGTTCGTGGATTGATGCTATATGACACTCCCTGTACCATATGTGATTGTTATTTTAATTGTTGATTTATGACAAATATCTGCCGTATCATTTTCAAAGAAGTCAATTCACCGTATCTCAATGTCAGTAATAAAAGATGAAAAAAGAAGAAATGGGCCATGTGCTCGTAAAAGCTGATTTTTAATTTTTAAACAGGTAGCGCGGGAAATTTCTTTAACCCAAAGATAGATCGTGAGGTAAGTAGGTATGTGTGCAAATTTAACTTTGTCATATTTTAGCCGCCACGTGCTGCTTCATTTTAAATGGTTTTAAAACATTTCATACCGCTGGTATAGCTATTTATAGAAACTCGATATGATGATGACACCAACACATGCTTATTATGGGAACGTTTACCCAGTAAACATAAGCATTTTGTTTACATAGATACAGATTTTACACCCACCATCGTCAGTATCAAAATACAATCCTATTCCAAAGAGATACAAAGCTATCATAAACACTTTTTTATTACCTAATAACAAGCACATTTTTATATGATGAACATTACTACAGATGAGCAGCTGTATCCTTTTCTGATTAAAAACTTTGTAATAATATACCAATAAACCGTATCACCTTTTTTATATTATAAGAGAATCTATCTTAAAAATAGCCCTACTCGCAGCCGTTGTCCATGCCCCAGATTTCGTATTTTTTCTCAATAAAAAAAAATTCTCGGTGTGAAGCATGTTGTACAGAAAAAGCTCTGCAAATGCGAGACGTCTGAAGGAATGCTGCAGCCATTACTCACACTGAACTGATAACTCAAACTTGGCAAGTATCCTAAAAACCGGTTTTTATAGGATAAAATATCAGGTGGGGAAAATACATGTAACAATTTGTATTGTATGTTTTGATACAATTCGGGTAACTGGAGAAAGCAAGGCTGAAGTAAGCGAAAGGAATGGTGGAGCAAGATTCTCTCTAAAAAATCAAGGGACAGTATTGTGTCCATTTTGGTGAAGTAGAAATTTCAAAGTTATTATTCTCACTATTGTCATTTTTGTCACTGAGAGGGTACAAAAATTGCTCGGCAATGGAGTATATACAGTCAAACCTGTATATTACAGGCAGTCCTATAAAAGAACCTGTCTAATAAAGGTATCGTTTCTGTCGCCCAATCAGTATTTAGCCCATGTATTTTTCCAACTCTATAAGAGACATGCTCTAGTAAAGGCACTTCTTTTGTCGCCCTTGGATGCCTTTTATAGACAGGTTTGACTGTATTAAACGAAGTCAATTACATACATTACTTTTTAACATACGAAAGGTGATTTCGAACAGAAGAAAAGTGAAAATGCCGGAAAGAACATGAAAAAATTGTCGATTATTCATACGCAAACACGTGTTTCCATTTAAAGCAATACTACAATGCATTGCACCAAACCCATACGTGACTAAGTGATCTAGTAGGAATTGCAGCATTAGAGGTTGCGTGTCGACGCCGACGAAAATCGATGGTTACGCATATTACTTCGCCTAGTATGTAGTTGACGTCAAGATAACGTAAAGAAATAAATACGGGAAAATAAAGGCCTATCCTGGTGTTGTTTTTAGGGATAAATTCTCTGACGGAAAAAGTAGACATCCCATTACGATCTCATTTGTTTTTCTCATCATCCAGTCACTCAACTCCCAGTAATGCATGACTACATCGTCAATACTATATGTCTTGCGTAAACAGGATGACTGTGAAGAAAATAAAATGCTACTTCATTGTGGTCTCAGAACAGTGAAGGATGAAGAGAGAAAATTAGAAATATATTTCAGGTGAAACTACACACGGTGTAAGATACAACATGGTACATGATGGATGCTATTTGTACAGACGTTGAGGCATGACTCCCAGGATACAAACAGGTCACTCACTATGTCATTTTCTTTTTCTACTAGGCTTGCTATCTCTCGAAAAAAGGAAGAGCACTTTCTCTCCGAAAGGTTTTCATCGCTACTTGTGGAAAGCAAGAAAGTGTGGGCCTGGCTTTGTACACGCACACCAAACACATCCTCATGAGAGCTGGCATATGGTCAACTCTGGCGAAGAAGGTTCATCATGGATGAGTTGTTATGACTCTGGAGAAATTGGCCTCAAAAAAGCTCAGACAAAAGAGTCGAGTGAATACCGATTATGTAAGATTCTATGGCTCCTATGCGCAATGAAATGAGTTATACCGCGGACGATCTATTCAAATGTTTAGCTATGAAGAGAACCTGGTCAGCTTGTTTGTACCGATTTATTATAAAAACTGCCCCGAAAAGGTATGCCTGTTATTGGAATTCAAGTTATTGTGCAAAAATTCGGATTGCTGCCTTTTAGTCATTAAAAATGAAGAAGGTTGGCTTACCCAAGCGTGGTCATGGTGACAATAGTGTACCAGAAAGCTGCAGGAATGGAAGTGAAATTGGTATCATCCACGTTTTTCTCGGCGTAGAACATAACAGTGGCAAAAATGATGATGGCCATGGCCAATGAAAATACAAGAAAGCCCAGTTCAGACGCACACGACTTGAGAGTATACCCAAGTATACGCAACCCCTGCGAGTGGCGCGAGAACTTGAAGATTCGAAAAACTCGAAACACTCTGAGGGTGACGAAAGCTCCGGATACGTCGTCATTGTCTGTAATCCCGAGCCCAATATAGTACGGCAAGATAGCGACAACGTCAATGATGCTCATAACGCTTCGTATGAACTTGCACCTATCCGGGGCTGCGAACAACCTGAGGAGATACTCCGCGGTGAAGATCATCACACAGGCGGTATCCAAACAGAAGAAGACAGTTTTATACCGTTCACCGCAACTGAGCGTGCCCCCCTTGCCAGGCAGGGCCCCGCAGGGCACTGTCTCGACTACGTTCGCCATCACGGAAACGGCAATAAAAAACCCAGTGACGTAGTAGAAAACAAGGGCTGCCGTGGACGTATGAGGATTCTCAAAGGCGCGCCACATCCGCTGTCGTATATTCGTTAACTGCTGGGAGGCCTGGTCCCCGTTTTCTGACAGCTTGTCATCCAAAAGTCGCTCCGCATTTTCCCTTTTTCTGTCCCTGTAGTCTTCATAGCAACAGTCTCCAATCACGTCTGGGAGGATACCGAAAAAGGCCAGCTCCTCGTCATAGCTCGTCAGACACTCGTGCTTCGGGTAGTGCAGTTTACCGGTCCTGTAGTAGTTTAAAATGTGACGGAATATGTCAGGGTCACGGTCGAAAAAGTACTCTCTCGCATCCTCATCATAGAAAAAGTCCCTCTCACTCGAACCAAGTAGAGTGTCTGGATACTTTTCTAGTGTGTTCCGCCATGTTTCAAATTTTCTCCCAGAAACATTGATCAGTAGCTTTTCATCGTCTCCCTTTCTTCGGTCTTTGGTCACAGGAGGAGGAGGTAGGGGATTAGTGGCGATCGGCACCCACCCGATCGCCGCCGCTCTTGCAAACGGCAACCAAGCTGCCACCGAGGCCATTCCTTGTGGTGGAATGTTTGCTTAAAAATAGTAAACTATCACACACTTTCTCTTTGTTTCGATCTTGTTAGCGCTTTTGACAAATAAAGTTCGCCGCTGTTCATATCACACTCAAAATATATCTTTTCTCCTTCTCTATCTTTTACGAATCGACAATGATTATCCTAATCCCATGCACTAGGAAACTGTCATTTTTATGTCCGTGGCCCATTTTAATTCTTCCATAGAGAAAGCAATGCCCACATTTTTGTCAGGCACTAGGCACTATACCACCACCATACCGTCTACTTTTATTCCCCTTTATATTTTTCACATTGCAAAAAAACCACTGCACAACAGATGTACAAGAAGCATCTACACTGGTTTATAAGCCGTTCGCTAGTCTGCAACCTCCATTCTAGATACATTGACACATTCACGAAACCCCATTTTCCTCTTAAAGCCCTTTTGAGCAGTAGCTAGGGCTTCAGGCCTCTTTCTCATTCGAGTTTTACTCCGTCCATCGACAACTTTCTTTTACTTTTCTTTGCATTTTCCTGCCATTTTACATCTTTTTTTAACTCTGTTTAAAATCCACTTAGATATTGATCGTGACAACAACTCATCACTCTCACTTGACTAAACAATACATGTTTGTTCTTGCAAGTGCAGAGAAGTAAGAAAAACGCTTTTTTTATTTTCATGGTTAGTTTCTCTCCTTCACAATCCAATTTCTCAGACTGAACAGAGTGCCGTTAATCGTTGACACTTTACTCATTTATCACTGTATCCATTAGCACAAAAATAGTCTTTTTAAAGCATAAGACTCCCTTTTCTTTTCGTTCTGACGATGTGGAACCAACCAAAATGACAATAAACAAAACTCTCACTGATTTTTCTGCTAACAAGCCGTGCACTGTATTTGTATTTTTCGGAATAGCTTTTTCTTTAATACACGCTCCCTCTTCGTATGAAATTTTCCAAAAATGGATGTAATCTTATGAGACATTTCCAGAAAACATTTTCTTAGGGTATTTTTTAAAACAATTAGCTTGCCTGATTTTTTTTTATTCAACCATTTGTTTCACCAGTTACAACAATCTTCTTGAGACAGTCTTTAGAGTTTCTCCCGGAAAACCCACCGTTTTTTATATTTTTTCTTTTGGAACCCATATTTATATAAATAGCAAATTACCTTTCCAGAATCTTTTCTACAAAGAAAAATTCACAGTAGTTTTCCGAAAATTTTCCTGCCATCAGCCACAAAATCTATATTTTTTCAATTGCAATAGGCACACTCTATTTCGGTTGGAGCGTCGTGCAGGAAAGCTTGCCAGAAAACAACTAGGACGTGAGAATGTAGAGTAGAAGGATGTTATCCACGAAAAAAATATATTGTAGCTGTACTCTCAGAATATATATATTTTGAGCTCTGAGCTGCTATAACATCCTCGTCTTCCTCCTGCTGCACCGTCTTTCTACAAATAGAGTCTATTCGTTTCTCTTTCAAACGGCGGCGGCCACGAATACCGTTTTATTTTCGCTGCAGACTTTTCCTAGTCCAGTCGGGGTATATTACCAAAGCCACGTTTTTGCTGGGGAGTCTTCAGCCAAATTTTTCGCTTTCGGAGAGAGACACACACGAGAAAATATGTACGATGAGGATACATAAAATGTGGATGGGTTGGTTTTTTTTTGTACTGAAGAGTGTTGTGCTTATGTTATCTTTTGCAGGGAGCCGAAATAGCTTTCTAGCACTGGTATGCTCTTCTTGTGTTTGGATATACATAGCAAGTGGTTTAGAATGTCGTTAACAAAGGTACAAAATACTGGACAGTGTCATTCGTTTTCGAAAAAAAAAAAGGTTTTCTTGGAAGGTACATCGAAATTATTTCAGAGTTATCCAAGGCTAAATTGGGGCCCAGTGTATTCCCGACAGTAAATATAAACTAAATTGGTGTGTGTACTAGCGAATGCACGTATAACAGCGACGGAAAATAGCTTTCTAAAATATAAATAACTAATTAGTAAGTGTTGAAACAAACAAACCATATGGATGAGTGAACGTCATTTTTTTCATATAAACTGACACACTCAAAGATAAATAAACGATTTTTAAACCCAAGGCAATCAACAACAATATATAACACACGCTACCAAAGTTGCATGCAATGAAAAAGTAGAAAGAGAAATAGCTTTTGCAAAAGGTTTCAGTAAAAAAGAATCTTCCAACAGGTTATTCTTGAGTAACTTACCTAACAATATACAATCATGATGTCTAATAAGTTCAAGGTATGTTCATTACACACATAGCAAGGACAGACTTTCCACTTAAGCCTTTTCTGTGAAATATCGTCATGTAACCAACTTATACTGACAGGAAAAAAAGTTCACACAGTACTTAAACTTGCAGGAAATTCATTGTGGAATTTGTTACAAATGTGTTTCCGGAGGAAATAATGTGACCGGAAATGTGTATAACAACAGTTGCATAAATTCCATGTTATTCTGATCAAGAACTATCCCATCATACCAAAAACTCATTTATTATGCGCGGATTGGAAAAATTTGTTAATAAAGATCGAACATTCGAGTACAAAGGCAATCTTATGACAATAGGAATGTATACAGTGAAAGTTTGTGTGTGGGTTGCTTTCTAAAAATAGATAAAAATATAACCAAAGCGATGGACTTTTACCGTTACCCCCCAGAGGCACTATCATTGAGGGACTACTACAATTATGACCCTTGTTTAAACTCCTAATGTCGAAGTGATTTCTGTGATTAAAGGATGTAAGCAGTTTCTAAACTGGTAGCATTTTAGCGTTAAAGTTGGTTACTAATTTTAAATAGTCCTGAGGAGACACATGTTTAATTTATTTCATTGCTAAGGCACGCTTAAAATGCACGCGCGTGGTAGATGTTTAAAGAGGATATCGGTTGTTTCATGAACACTTTTCAGTATACGGACAGAACTTTCTCCAAGCCAACGTCACGTTTTCTAAAAACAGTTTATTAAATGTAAAAAAATGAAAGTGAATGAAATAGTGAACAAGGAAAACGGGCATTAAATGGAAGACGTGTTCTCAATAAACAAATACAGGCATTTACAAGACAATAAGGGAGAAGCAGAATATTATTTCTTCTGCAAGCACAAACGAAACGGAGGGTACGAATCCTTATATGGGAATAGCAACTCCTTTGGTAAGTTAAAAGTAGACAGACAGTCTTTGGCTACGTGATTTTCAGTAGATCCTGATACATCATGAATAAACAAAAACAAAATAAACAAAAAAAACGACAAAAATTGATATTGAGTTCATGAAAGGAAAGCAAATTGACTGATAGTCGTTCACTTTTTACTTGTTGCTTCGAAAACTTGTAAAAGCCACCTTTTTGCATTTCAAGCTACCGATGTCAGTTATTGCAATTATTAAAATCAAGCATTTCTTTTCAAAGACACTCATTACTGATTCCTTGCAACCATCAAATCTTTGTAATTTCATGATCTTAACTCTCTAGTCCACGCTACTTTGAAGGCAGAATGGTTGTTCAGTTTATAGTTCAGTTGTTCAGCATTACTGTTTCATTAAACAGTACTGCTTTACTATTACATACTGAAACGTAAAACATCCTGGTAAGATGTTTCCACTAGTTTCCAGCGACTTTGATCCGTTTGTAAAGCCAAAACTTGCGTACGTGGTTTGTATTTGAAGCAAAATCTATTTAAAAAATTTTTTTAGCATTCAACGGAAAACAATTTAAATTAGTAAAAAAAACCTTATTTTGTGGCGATGAGTAAAGAAGAATGTTTCTGGCCATTGGATAAGAATGTCTTAGAAAGAGGATAACTGATAATCAAGACTTTTATGTCCTGCCTATCATTTATTTTGGATGGAACAGAAGCCAGAAAAACGCTATTCCACGAAATCAGGCCATTATCACTCGAAATCATAAAGTAGCGAGTCAGATATCTACCTACCTATACACAGTTTGCTGCTGTAAATCTGCTGTATTTTGCTCATTCATAGCACACATGCGAATTTGACCTTAGCAACTGTTATCAACACACTTAACACTGTAAGTAATTTAAAATGGATTCAAATTAACAGGTTTGAAAAATTCCAAAGTTCTTAGCATTATGATCATGTAAATGTAATGACATTCAATACACACTGACAGAGAAAACCGACAGTCTTATAAAGCAACAACCGCTACTCAATAAGTTGCAGTTTTGATAGAGTTTATATTACAGTGACGATTGCCAAGAGTTGCTACCGATTTATTTTTATATTTTAAGAAGGTAATCGGCGAGAAAGAATGTTGAGGAGAAGTGTGCAAGAATAATCGCATCGTTTCTTAGTAAGACAGAGAATCTCAGAAATGTGGTAAGGTTTAGGGTTAGAACCAAGTTAATTTGGAAGAGGTGTTGGCTCAGTAATTATAAAATGTGAGCATAGCGTTTCATCCATCTATAATTTCAGTAAGGGAAGGTCAAAAGTGTTTTTACGGCAGTTACGAGGAGAGAGGAGCCGAATGTCAAGCACGTGTATAACTTGTACGGACCAGATTAATGGTCAGGTTCAGATTACAGTTTTATGTGAGACGAAATGAACAATGCGCGTGCATACAATGTTAAATCGAATATGACGCAATGTGTCTGAATTGGCTGAAGTCTTAAATTCCACATCAGGTCAATTACAGTTCACCATTGTGGTACACAATAGCTTAGGACCTGTTACTTAACCTGGGGAGACAAAATGCAAAAACCTCTAGGGACGCTCCAAAGAATTTCTGGTAAACGTCTTTCGAAGTAATTTATCAGGCGAAAATAATAAGACAAGAAACGTGGTAGACGCACAACCCTTAGAGAAATTAAAGGAGATTTAATATTTAATTCAAGAAAGACTTATACGTCCTCTGAGGGGAAACATAGTTTTTAGACGCCTGACGGGTTTCATATGCCAGAAAAAAATTACAACACAACTTTTGCTTCCTATTATGCATTAGTGTATAGGTTCTAGCTCCTCCAGTTGTATGTTCGCCAATCAGTCTTCTCAATAATCTCAATGCAAATTACGAACACTATACTCATCGAACCACTCTTGAATGATGCCGTCGGAAAGTTTCAAGACCAAAAAGCTTCTTATTTTCATTTTTAAACAATGCGTACTGAGTCGTTCTGTAAAAAGTAATCAATGATTTCAATCTCATCGGAACTTGGAATGTCTGATTTTGAAGCCCGTGGGCCAACATTACAAAACAAAAGATATTCGAGTAACAACAATACAATTTTAGTTGTTGATATGTCCCAGGCAATGTATTGCACAATATTCTGGGATAAATTTCAATTTTGAAAACAAACGAGTTATTAGTTACTTAAAAGCGTTTTAATAGCAAACACCATTGAAACAGTATACCTAACAAAGTACCGGAATCGACCGAGATTTCCATAGATCTTTCCGATTCCGCAGTCTACGCCTTTGCAAAAATTGTGTACAATCTTAAGAACTTTTCATGCTTGGTATTATTGTACCTTGAACGGTAATTAAAAGTGACTGTGTTTCGCGACAGCCGTAAAGCTCGAGATACACGTAATCAACAACACGTATTTATGGATGAAAAATCCTTCAACGAAGCAAAATCTGTGTCAAAATTTTGCCGTGCCGTGAACCGTTTCGTGTAAACTTTCTTTGGCTCAAGCACATTTGCTTCACGAGACAGTGAAAGCTGTTTTATGAGATCGTAGATAGATGCTGTTTGCCCAATTGTTATCGTATTGCTGTATCTACGACGTACTTGAGCCCAGAATGTTGAAATGTTGCACACGTAGTCACTAAATACTGTCTATGAGGGGTCTGAAACTGCTCATAGGTCACAAAGTAGTCAAAAGTTTTATCATATAGCAGCTCCCGAAAAAACGTTACAATTGCAATAATCTGCACCAAACATAGAGCCTTAAATGTCTGATTACTGTTTCAACGCACTCATAAAGGGACACACAACATTCTCCTTTTTTTGAAAGCTGACATAGTTAGGATACTACTCAATTTTGGCCATTACATACACATAGCCCCAATAAAACAAAATAACACCATGGGTACGTATAATTATTACGAAAGCCGTTGATTTTACAAGGTATAATGTGCGAAAACCAATTTATCTTGTAATCGGTCAGAGATTTGACTTTGCTGGAACAAGATTTTAAGAAGAGAAGTTGCATTTTGCCGAAGTACAGCCTTACGAACGAGGTGGATGTGTATACAAACAACAGCAAACAAAGCCTCAGAATTAGAAAATGTGAGTGGATCTAATCAGCGTGATGATGAGCAGTACTATTCGACGTGCAACCATAGCATTAGCTCTACATTGTATTATAAATAAACATTGCATAAATACATTGCATAATACGCTCTCGCTATTTCAAAAGTTCGCTCAACCACACTGTTTTTCATCCGATGTAATCCATATCGCTTTGTTTGACATATGCAAAACTCGTATCTTCATTTTTCTCTTTTCCTGTTAGTAATTTACATCGTTGGAGGAAACTGTAACCAGACTTGCTTTCTCTTTTCTGGGAACAGATACACACAGGATACCATTCCATGCTATTTTTTTTCTTATCATTTACACAACCTGTTTCTAGCTTTCATACAAAATAGAACTTTGTTAAGAGAAAATCCTTTTTACTTGGCTCCTACCCTACAAATTAAGTAGGCAACTTTTGCTTTACTTTTTCAGAAAAAAAAACCATACATTAGCATGAATTTCTTAGCTCAAGGAGCTCAATAGCAATCTTGAAGCAGTTGAAGTATGTATTTGTAGTAGGTAAATATTACACATGTTATGAAAAACATGCATGCATATGGGGCGATTCTTCATTGTCTTCATCTCAGATACTTTCTTTTAGTTTTAATCCAACTCCTCGCACAGAACTAAACCGTAGTTGGTTACATTTTGTATCCCGCAAAAACGAGAATGTCCATAGATGCCATTCCTGTTGCCACACAATAAGACAGAGCACAGAAAACTGTCTTCAACGATTTTTGAGCTTCAGCGAGACCAACACAAACCTTTTTTATGCTCAATATTTGAGGCGCCTAAAAGGGTGGTTCAAATGTGGATCCAGGTGCTCCTTCATGCAATGACGGAACGTCATGTAGAACTAAATGTGCTGTGCTCAAATACAGATAGTTATATTAATTAATTTGTCCTATACAACCTGTAACCGTATGTAACAGCTGTCTTCGTACTTTTGTTGTAAGAAACCACCAAAGATAACCTTTCCTAAAATTTTCAAAAACTTGAACAACGCACTCCCCGTCGCCACCCCGGAAAGTACTAGACTCCACTATTCTTAATAAACTATCTAAAGATTCTCGACGCGTTTTCACCTATAAAATAAAGCTTTCCCATTTCCTTTGTATTTTTTTTTTCTTTTCGATTTTCAAGTACACGCGACTGCATATCTCTGTTTAATTTTTGTTCGCTTGGGACAGAACTGTGCTAAGGTAGAGACACAGAAGGTGCCATAAATAAACGTGATTTACGGTTTGTTTACTTGTTAGCTCTACGTAGGTGGCCCCTTTTTAAAAAAAAAATCAAACGGTGTAGGAATTCAAAGAAAAGCTCATATTTTCTCTACAGAGTGTATACTATTCCTTGCTGCCTCAACTGAGGCTTCTGGTCCTAAAAAAACACATCCAACATTTATACAAGTTTTTACTTGTTGATATGTGGCAGCTACCATATTTATTAATGTCTCACACCAGTTCATCATTAAACCGTTACGTATGATTAGGCTCATGTAGGAATTAACGAGGCATCCATCCACAAACTACTTGAACTGAACGAACGTCTCGTCCGGGTCATTTTCTCCGCACCTGTCACTCTTAATGCTTCTCTGACTTGTCTCAAAACTGATCTGGCTTTGGCGAGATTCATGATATTAGTTTTGGACGCAACGTGTTTCGCAACCAATATTCAACGCGAACATGTTCCATATTCCATCGTGTCGTTTTAGTATGCAACAACGTTACAGCCCAACATATGGGGCAACTTACCACGTCTACATTTCATAGGGATTCATTTCGTGGGTCGCTTTCACGCCGACGTTTTAGCACCGAGCCGACCATGGCATTCCCTATTGCTACAATTTGGAACTAAAAAGGACAAAAAATCACGTTCACAGCGAAATCCAATGTTTTCCCTGCTTGCTACCATCTGTATCTGTGTACAAAATTAAGCTTCTTTTTTTTGTGAGGCCGTTGAACGGCAAGGGAACTCATGATACGGACCTTTAAAAATAGTCCTTTAAGTCGTTACACCAGTCCAATTTTTCAGAATGCTGTCGATAAATGCTAAAAGAAGAAAGTAGGTGCGTAAATGCATTCACGCACGCCTGTGCTCGACCCTTTGTTTAGTTGAGACCTCTACGCGGGAAACTTGTACTTGGTGTATGGATGGGACCAAAAAAAGAAACACAGGGAACATTTTTTATGCAGAAAGGGTGAATGCCTACAACTAGAGAGTGCACCACGAGTATTAAAGTAGGTGAGTTGATAAAAAAAGGGGACTATTTTAAGCAATTAAAAAATATACCTAACAGTTTTGTGGTTTGGTAGAAGGAGTTTCTGATTCAGTAGCAGTCCAGGAGTTGAAGGAAGAAGATCTCGACGGAATAGAATGTCGGCAAGGAACAAGTCACCGGGAAAAAGTAAACTGAAAAACGAAAGAAGGTTAGAGGGAGGCAGCCAGTCGTTGAAAAGAATTATTAGTGGCGGCGGAGGAGTTGGCAAGCAGAGGAAGGCTGAGGTGACAGCCAAGATTCCAGTATCGAGAGAGGACTCTTCTAGTAACTGGAAAACTTTGTTGCAAACCCAGGTAAGGGACTTTAAAAGAAATAAAATATGAAGAGAATGTTTGTGGTAACTAAATGTAACAATATTTCGCCACAGGGGAAAAGGTTTCCAGTCAGTACAAGGAAGTTTATGGAGGACCCCAAACGTCACAGAAACTCGGAGGGTTCCGAGTCAGGAATCATGTCGTCAGAGTCAAGGAGTGCGTCTCAGTCACGTTGCTCGTCACAGTTGAGCATGACCAGTGAGACGACAAGTGTGGATTCGGTTTGCGGAGGGAATTTGGCAGAACAAAAAGTCAAACTAGAATTTAGGGCGTTGGGGGTAAGCATAACTTACAGTTAACGTTGTAGCTGAAGTATTGGTGCGAGAATTACTAAACCAAAATTTTTGTTGCAGTTGTCCGAGCCGAAGGTGCATCAACGTCCGTCAAGAAAGACGACACCCCGTAGAGTAATTAAGAAACCACCAGCAGATGGTCTCAATGAGTTTGGTTACTTTGACTACAGTCACTACGGAGTGTTAAGAACTCCCATTGGACCGTCGCATGCTGAATTCATGGCAGATACGGGTGTGATTGCTATGGACTGCGAAATGGTGGGCGTAGGACCAATGAAGGAAAGTGCCCTGGCTAGAGTATCAATAGTCAACGAGTATGGATACTGTTTGTACGATAGATTTGTTAAGCCCAAGTTAGAGGTGACGGACTACCGGACTCAGTTTAGCGGTATTCGGGAGAATGACCTCAAAACAGCGGTACCTTTTCAAGTAGCAGCGAAGGAAGTTGCTGACATTATCAAGGGCCATATTCTCATCGGGCACAGTCTCAAGTCTGACCTTTCTGTGTTGTACCTAAACCATCCAAAAGCGAAAATTCGGGATACTGCATTGTAAGTAAATTTTTATAATCTTGTTTTGTTTTTGAATCTTACACGAAAAAATTCTTTATGTACGGTTGACCAAATTTTATTGTATTTTCCATTAATAGTTTCTTCAAGAAAATCCTGCATTCCAAGACTCCTAAGCTAAAAATGCTTGTGAAAAAGCTGCTCGGAGTGGATATTCAACAAGGAGAGCACAGTTCTGTATGTTATTTTCTGGTCTTTGAACATTTTATGGTACAAGAAAAGACATTAACGTATTGATATTTGTAGATTACAGATGCTCAAGCAACCATGGCGTTGTACCAACTCTACCAAAAGGAATGGGAAATTTCTGTCCGGCAAAGTAACCGTGGGATTGACATTTTGCGACAGACCTTAGAAGAGTTTAAATTGTGCAAAGCTCCTGCCCAAAACAACAATAATAACTCCAAAGGGTGCTGGTACGAAGTTTCACAAGCTTTTAACTCTGTACCTTATTCAAACCAAGTCTACTCAGGTTGCTTTGACGGTTGTTGTGGTGAAAGTTACGCCGGATCCCCTTCTCAGAGCCCTTCCGAGAGTAGTTTGGATCTGCAACCTTGCTCTTACGATGACCCCTCATGTTTTCCATCCTTTGAAAACCAGTTCTACTCCAATTTTGAGTATTCCCAACCCCCAGCTGAGGTTCCCTTACCCCACGTAGACTACCCTCAACCCACACAGTTACAATTCATTCAGTTTCAAGTCCAACCTCCGCCGCCGACTATTCATCCTGTACCCACCCCGGTGTACCATTTTCCCACTGTTAATGGAATGCTCATCCCGCCGCTGAACTACAGCCAACCACCATTACCACCACCACGTCTCTCTTACTGTTTACCTCTGAGCTTACCCGTCCTCTCACTCTATCCGTTATTAATGATTTCTAAACAACCATATCAATGATTGACTACATTTTGTGTTTTTATAGAATCTCGGGGGTGTGACAAGACTGATCCATGGTTGTTTTGTGGTTCTTCATGCGGTTATCCTTCTTTGCCTGGAATGAATATGAATTTTCTTCATTGTTCCTTCGCCTGTGGTGCTTGAAGTCGTACCTTTAACTTTTTACGTTATATGCTTTCTTCCTTTTTTTTCGATCGAGAAATAAATTTGCCTGTACGAATAAATTCGTTTAGTATCGTTACTAATCCTTGAGCTGTTCTTTCTCTGAAATGATTATATGCATGTCGTACTGAATGTGGGTTTGCTCGTTTACTTTCCTGGTGGGGGAAGAGTGCATGAAGCAGGGCGGAATAGTGCTCAAGCTCATAGGTAAACAGCGTTCTAAAAGTTCATCCCAATTTTGTAGCCGTCCTTGTCCAGCAGCAGCATCATCAACCACCCCCGTACCTGGGCCAACCCTTATTACTGCCTGTGTACCGCCCTGTTCAGTGCATTTCAATTGGTTACGCTCATATGTAAATACTTCTGTGAGGCCATTTTTTTACGAAAACTATCCTTCGGATACTGCTAGTGATTTAATTATTATTTACTTCCCATTTATCCTCACCAATGTTCTCAAAGCAATTTTGTACAAAGTGTAAAAATAATTTGTGAGATTTTTTTTTTTTGGCACGAAATAATTGGTAACTTCCTTTTGTATATAACTTTTTTTAGTTCAAATAAAATTCCTCACGAAATAGTATCCAACTTGATGTACGAAATGGACATGCATAGAACTCATAATTTTTTACTTTTTAGCGTTGTTAACCCACTGAAAAAAGTTACAGGTTGCATTTGGATCTCCAGGAGCTCCTGCGCCTTTGGTACAGCTCCAGAATTCTCGGCCAAAGTTTACGCCTTTTTTCTTAGTCGTCCGACGAACTGCGGGGAGATTGTGACCAGTGCAGAGAGGAACTTGTGGCGGTTTAAGAATCATTTTCCACGCGGAGTTGGCTTGTGAATGTTGTGGTTTGGAGGGAATCACGGGGTGGACGGGTTCTTCCCTAGAGATAGGAGGGGCGAGAACAGGCTGCGCTTGGAAGAAGTTTGAAATACTGGTTTGCACTCTTTTAGATGGCTGTTTCGAAATGGTGTCGTCGGACAGGGGCCGTTTTCTACATTCTACCGGCTTAACAGATGCCGGTTTAACTCCAGGTGCTACAAACTTTAGAAGGCTTACTTGTTTTCCTTTGAATTCTGGAAAAAATTTCGTCGCGAATGCAGGAATACTTTTACTTGTCACGGGTTGAAGGCATTTCAATGTAATTGAGATGGGGCAATGGTCGCTACCGAGGATTTCCGAATGAATTTCGGCAGTAGACAGATACGGAGCGAGATCTTTGTCCACAAATATGTAGTCGATTCTTGAACCGTAGTTGTTTTCTCTAGCGTTTAGACGTGTGTTCCAGCAGGTATATGCCGCAGTAGTGTCTGGATGGAGGGATCGATAAGAGTCGACAAAGCCGGCATCGACTAAGTCGTCAAGTAGCTGACGGAATTCAGTTACCACGAACGTCTTCAAAAATTTGAGGAAAAGTTTGATAAATTTTATGGCAAGAGTATTGTTATTAATGATGTCCTTATCATATATATACCTCTGGAGGTCCTTCTCCTCGAGTGTCAGCATATTTATGGGAAATGTTAAAATCTCCAGCGAGCACTACAAAAGAACCACTTTTCCATAACAGATAAGCCCGTTGATGAAGGATCTGGTGAAAGGCGGTCTTGTAGTTTGTGTTGTTCACAGGATCATCGGGATCGTCACGATGCCGGGGACAGTACACGTTGATGATTGTCAACGGTTTTTCGGTACCATCAGGCAACTGAACTACATGCTGGGTTAACACTGTTCTGCCATCCGCATTAGCTACTTTGACATGGTCCTCGTTACTTTCATCAACATCAGGGTAGCAGCCTATTGTATTTTTTAGCTCTCTGTTTCGCCAACAAAGACCTTCCTCCGCCTTATGCGGCGTCCAACTGTCCCTGCAGAAGTTGGCAACCCCTAAATACACGAAGAATTCGGTTTTAATTAATGCAAATACTGTTATAAAGCTGGAAAACAATGTCGTGAAGCTTCCTCGTTTTCACCCACCAGAATATCCGCTCCGATTATTACAAAATGAAAAGTAAGAAGAGTAATCCTGCCGGAATTATTTGTCCTTCGTCGAGTTGTAATCCTGAGAAACAAACGTTCAGACGCATTTAAAAGAAAATGAACATCAAAGTTACATCTTCGAAAGAAGAGCCTTCTTTCTGCTGTAACTAACTTGTGAGTTTGGTCTCTTGAACAATCACAACCGTTGCATTTAACGTCTTCAATGTCTCCGGCATGTTAAATGTTTTCATTCCGTTGATATTCCACGAAACTATTTTCAGTGTGTCGTCTTTTCCAGTTGTTTCCTCGTTTTCCCCTTCACCGCCCATATTCGAATACTAGATCACTTTGTTAACATTTACTAATATTAATTTAGATTTTTAAATTATTTACTTAAAATCTGCAATCAATCATATGCAAAATTAGTTTTTTTTAGTACTGTTTGAGTGTATGCAAGAGCAAAACCGTTTTGTTATTTAAAATCATATCATTTGACATGACAAAGTTCCCGCAACTTTTTAATAGGGGCAATCAGAGAAATTGCGGCGAACAAAGATATCGTGCATGAAAACCGTGTTATCCAAAACCCTGCCATAATCCTCATTATCGAAAAGAATTCTTT
>VICI01000886.1:0-28711 GCA_019593645.1 Akabosia matsudoensis
GAACTAACTAGGTATATGCGTACAAATGCTCAGGTATCTGGGTTTTGTTAGCTCTTATGAGGAGACAAACGGGATAATGGTGAAGTGAAGGTAAAGGAGTAGTTTTTATGACGATATTCATTATTATTACAGCCTATGATGTTTTTGGGGCGTAGGGCTTTCCGTGGTTTTGTACAAAAATCATTCCATTCTATTCCCAGAGCTGTTTTAAACTATGAGAAAAATGCTAGAGGGATCATCGTAAAGGGAAAGTAGTAAAAAGTTGCAGTTTGTTAAGCGAATATAGAAAGGCTTTTAAGATGAGCTTGCGAAGAAGAAAAATAGTTATAGCCAACAAAAAGTAATTATCTGTGCAGGCTAAGCATCATCTTTCGATACAATCAGATTTTAAGCTTGTCTAATATGCATAAAGAATGTAGATAATGGTATTTGTGTCATGTTATGAAAAGTTATGAATGTTCTTAGTACTCAGAATCCAGCTTTGTTTATTCACTTTGGCACTAAAGGGAGAAAATAGACATTTCAGTTCTCTCAGACATATCCTTAGCTCGAAATCTTGGTCGTAATAATAACAGTTTTTCTCTGGCTTTTATTGTCTATGGAAATCTACTGGTTAAAATCCCTGACACTTTGGAGGCATCAGCCTAATCTAAACCACACTGAGAAAGTCTGAACTAAAATCCTTATCCTTTCAGGAGGAAAATATGGAATCAATACCTTGTCAGAATCTTGACAGGGTACAGAAAACCTTTAGAAAAGTAGATACACGTGTCAAAAACCAAATTAAGTTATAAATTCTGAAAAAAAGATTTATAGTCTTCCTTTTCACTTTCGCTGTTAGTACGCACGTGTTAGAGAGGATGGCAAGCTCTATATGGTGCACAAGGAGAGGATTTTGTAGTGTGTGCGCATTCATTTACCTAAAATTTCGGTAATCTGGAAGTAAAAATTTTTTTTCTTCGATAGAGGACCTAAACTTAAGTATGTTAGCAGACAAATTTTCTTGGAGATCGGTCCATCTGTCTTATTTTCACGTACGTATCTACGTAAAGGCTGTCTACGTTCTACTGTGTATGTCATACGTTTATTAATTTATTATTACATTTCCTCTTAAGAACGATAATCAAGAATGTTTTCAGTTGCTAGAATTTCCAACCTTTGGATACCACACTAACACTTTTTAAGCCCCATTGTCAATAGCCCACGGTATTTACCAAAATGATGTACCATGTGACCACCCACGACAGGTAGTATCTCTTTTAAAATTGCAACTTTATACATAACTTGAACTTGACTCAAATATTGTTTTGAGAAAAAAAAGTTAAGGTAGCCAATTTCTTAGATAGCCGTGATTCCACATTGCGTGGCTAGAAATAGTTAGTTCCGAAAACATATTAAGTTTCCTCATTATCGCTCTCCAGGACCAAAAATGGATATAATAGAAATCTATAATGTGTCTAGGTATATAAACAATAAATATATAAATATGTATATTTCTATTATGGATATGTAGAACACATCATTACAGATCCTGTAGGAATAGGAGGAGGGGACCGATCCGAAAGAAAACTCGTTTTGGAACACAACTTCGACTCTTCCAGCGAACAGAACAGATCGAAAAAAAATCAGATTTGCAAAATTTCAGACAAAAGTGTGTGTATCAAATTTATAGCTTGTTACACCGAGTGACAAGGGCTTGTTATGAAGGTTTTTCGAAATTTAAAATTCCTCAGACGTGAGAACGAAGGCTTCTGATTTACACTTCAGTCTATTCATAGTGTATTGTTTCTTCAGGGCACGTTTTAAACCTGTACGTAACTCATATCGTTTATATATGCACTGCAATGCTATTTTCAGCGATTTGAGTATCTAGATATTGGTTTGCTGACTTTATCGGGAAATAGATCGAGAGGCACGTTATTACGGCTCGATATCCTTCATAGCTTTAATATTTATGTACGATGTGAAAGCACGTCATAAAAACTGCTCGTCAAACCTCATGATGATTAGCAGCATAAGGGGTCTTCTCATCAAAGATCGAGTTGATTTAAACAAGTTCACTCAGAACAATAAAATGGTCCATTAATTTAGGACTTACCTCACGAATGTCGATTTTCCCGTCCCGGTTATCGTCATAGGCTTCCATGAAGCATTGTTTGAGCTCAGCCAACATTGCGTCAGAAACAGGCTAGAAATAGAGTGAAGCATCAATTATCATATAAGGTAAAAGCAGTTCATTAGGGCGTATAGTTATAGGAATGAGAATAACTTATTTCAATTGTTGATGTGACATTGAAATTCAATTCGTGTGTAAGTATTTACTAACACTAACAACTAATACGACTAAAATATTTTGGATAAGAAATAAAATTCAGTATACTGTATTGTTAATACTTCACATAAAGAGAGAGGAAACTAGAACAGTTTCATGTTCCTCAAATATAATGTGTACGTATTTGTTTTTGGTCATTTGCATACGAATGAACGGTTCTTCCATGATGGCTTTAGCCAAATTCAGTGTCTAACAAATCGGAAACATCAGTCAGTAGCTGTCTTTACCAGGGACGAGGGGACATAATAATATTTTGAGACATTACAACATTGTTAACTGCCAACACTGTTAAAATGTATTATGTTGATTTATGCGTGCGGGATTCCTGTCCTTGGACATCAATCATTTTGATTCAATAATTGCAGCTAGAAAGCTATAATTGTTTATTCCCAATCGACTTTACTTGATTCAATGTGCAAACTTTGCTGTCAGCTAAAGTGACAGCTAACTTCCACCTGAGCAAAAGTCCTGAATTTTATTGTCATTATACGTTTTTCGCCTTTGGAGTGAAATAATTCTAATGGAAGTCCAATGTATGTACTTTAATCTCTTTCGTTATCTGAGACTGAAAACAGAATAAAATTGTCACTTACTTTTACCCTATTATACACCTTAACAATAAACCACCAAACCTCAAAATGGTCGTAACAGTAAAAGGCAATATTATGCTCAACGAATTCTAAACTAGGTAAATTAGCCTACCTCGGTATCTGTTTGATTCACGCTGGATACAAACTCCTTGAGGAATCCGTCCAACTCCGTGCCTTCAATGTAGCCATTTCCTGTACACCAATAAAGAATACATTCATTTATCATTTCTATGTTGGATGTGTTTTTTGATACCTCTAAGAATTTAGGCTGTGTCTGTACACAGACACAATTATGTATAATTAACATAGAACATAACTTGAAAAACAGTCTGAGTCCCTAACTATCTCGAATTGAAGTCATGCAAAGTGGTTCATACATTAAATTAGGCACTGATCAGAGCAACAAACAATCAGCTTCTTAAAAGTATTGAAAAACATTGTTAGCTTTTGCTTACCGTCTTTGTCGTAATGACTCCAAACCTCCATAAACTGGTTTGCCGTCAACTTCTTCAATTCCCGACTTTGTGGATCCCGGAATTGCCGCATGAAGTTTGCGCACTTCTCAACATTCACCTTGTTAATTTGTCCAGAGGACGTGCTCGGTTTCATTGTTGCGGCGGCCATTTCCTAATGGTGAAATTAGCAACGTTCATGCACATAAAAATCTCACACTTTTGTATGAATCAACTATTCTTCTTTTGAGTCTATACCATCCAAGAATCACATTTATTTCTTCCTATCTTAGATTCTCTTCAATTCAAATTACAACACAAAAAGACGACTCCCTGAGTAAATCAACAACGCATGGATGAGTTTGGTTCACTAAAATGTTGTGGTTTGGATATTACAACTGTTATATTCTACCATATTCGTATGCAGACCTAATGTTGTCTAACTACAATCACAATGCGTACTACTCAAGTTCTCAAGGCTTCCACCAACTGCTCATGTGCATTTTGTATAATTCATGGCGAGGAAGACGGATCGAAGGAAAGATTTTCATTATTCATAATCCTAAAACTGTTTCTAGTAAAAAGCGTCAGAAACTCAATACTTTTACATATATCATACAAATATCACGTATTGTATTGTCGTTTTACAAAATAGACAAAACTATTTGTCACTTTTGAAAACGTTAAATGTGTCAATGGTTCTCTACACTTGAACAAGTGAAAAAATAATATATTCAATATATTCAACCAGTAATTATATGTCTATCCCAGGATAATGTACGATAATATACTTCCTATAACATTCACGATGACCACGAGCAAAACAAACAACATGCCAAGTATAAAGGTGTCACCTATGTTCCTATATTCTTTATAACACAAAGCTTTCTCCTCAACTTCGTTCTAGCATATATGCTATAAATTTAAGAAAGCAGTAAATTCCTTGATTATTTAATTATTTTTATCGAATAGAATGTTTAAGATGCTCTCATATTACTTAATCGTTTTGATTATCGTACTTGCATATCACCCCAGACTTTTTCAAGCTCCTTCACGGGCCGAAGATCCTTAAGGAATTGTTGTGCCTTCGTGAACATTTTGTGAAAGTATTAGCGAGATACCGCCGTATATATAAGAATCGTATGAAAATTGAAAAAAATCGTTGTGGATTGAAGAATACAGTTCCTGCACTGTTGTCCGGGCTTATTTACGTGATGGAACAATACTGCATACAAATATATAAGGCACCCCGACGAAAGCAAATTATCTTTTTGTCTTGACCATAGTCATTAACGTTGATCGTCAAGTTCGCGTTTTGTCACTTTTTCAGCAAATACGACATGTCCGAGTCAGTTTTTGTTTCAAAATAGTCATATTATTTAGGAACAGCTTGTCCAGTTGAAAAATTTCGACTAGATCGTTGCCGCTACTCAACGAATTACAATAGTTTGATCTTTTTCTCGGGTAGTGTGAAAATTGACAAGGGTCAACACTTAGAAATTTACTTGTCTAAGCTCTTAATTGTTAATGTAAAAACTTTCCCACAGCAAACATCTAAAAACGTATAAAATATTCACCAAAATAAGCAACAACACCAAGAACTTTTTCACTAATACACAAAGCAACTGCAATGTACTAACTTTAAGCAACAACAAACTATTTACTGAACAATAACAGTTATGGCGTGCGTATGTATAGCGGATGTTCAATATCGGACTTCCTTTACCGACCAAGCAATTCAAAAACGGTTCCAAACAATTTGATCCCTCAGTTGTGTATTCAGAGAAACAGTGATGTAAACATATGCATGAAACTAAGACAGACGAAAATGTACACTTATAATGTGGACGGTAATGATTTTGGAATCTGTAAAATAGCGAGTAATCATTACGTTTGGTAAAAACACTGAAGACGCTGTTTACGCATGAGTTGCTTTCCTCGGGAACTTTTTTTTTGTCGTCAAGTATGAAAAATTTTACAGTCTGGAAGTCCTCACACTGCAGAATTTCACCCAAAAGCTTTGAAACAAAGCACCTTGTTACCTATCAAGTTTTATTCCTCTCTCGTGTTTCCACTCGAAGCCCATGCACACAGACAGCTACAGTGGCAATTGCACAACTGGAAAATGTTCCTTCAACTTGCACGCTAGATAACTACGTTTAACGTGTTACAGTTTTTCCCTCACATCAACCAGAGTGGGAACCTATTAACTCTAGCATATAAATATAAAACTACATTTAGTGGAGCCCGTAAAAAGACTGTTGGAGCCTGTTTAAGACTACTACTTGCGTGTATTTTCGTGTGCCCCATTCATATGCACTTAGAGAAAAAAATACATCAGTCCATTATTACACACAGACAAACACGAAAAGGTGGTGAAAGCAAGTTTCTCATTCTTTTTATTTTCTCTTCTTTTGCCCTATCTTATTTCGATTTGCTGCTCTTTTTCATTTCAAATTTCTCTCTTTTTTTGTCAAATTCTCTTTCTATCCCAAAACGGAACACAAAAACAACACTGCTATTTTAGAAATCCCTATTTTGTGCTTGGCAGTAAAAATGAAAGTTTGAAAAAAGCTTTTGGAGGTTTGCCACACATACACTACTGGTCTCTGTATATTCGCTTATGATGTATACGCTAAAAAACGTAGAACAAGTAGAACTTCTCCTAGTTCTATTTTGTTCCAGATTAGCTGTACTAAGTATTGTGTAAGGGAACTAAACGAGAAAAATACGATTGCACCACCTTCTAAATGGATGGTCCTGTTAACTTCACCACTACAATATTTTTTTGCAACATGGAATTCAAGGGAACGTATAATCCAACTCTCTTCCTGTTTTTACTCTTCTAGTCCTGTTGAAACCAGGGCCATACAAAGTCGCGGTTCATGAATTCAAAAATACTTTAGGAATTTACATAACTTTTTTCGTCCGTCTAGAAGGCGTACAAGGGAAGGACAGAACGCAGTAAACTAGAAAGGAAAAAAGCTACAGTTTTACCAACGCCAGGAACGTAGAACCAAGCATTTTAAAGCGCAACCTCCCTTATGCTAGTTAAACTTAGTATTCATGCATGCGAGACTATAATAATATCTTGTTTTAAAGTGGGGAATTTTTTTCTTCTCGAGAGTTAGTACAATAAAACGGTACAAAAATGGGTGTATGTATAACATGAGTGAAAGCTACCTACTTTCTCTTAGTTCTGGAGAGAAATATAAGCTAAGGCAATGTTGGGAAGGTGGGAAACAGGACAGAGAGTTAAGCACAAGTGCTTATTAGAACAACCACCACGATAAGAGCGTATTAAGTATGTATATGGAAACTGGGTCCTCTTTTTTTGTCTAACCATCGTTTTTTTCTGCGGCTGTAACAGCTTGGCATGAGGAAACTATGTGTACTACGTACTAGAAAAATTTCACTTTTGTGTTCGGAACTTGGAAAAAAATGTTATGTAGTTTAGTAGTGCTGATAGTGCGGTGCTACTTGCCATGCATACCACCAAAATAGTTCAGTGTCTTAAGGTTACGTTTCGTCAAGAATGCACTGGTTAGGGTGCGGTAAGTTGGACCACCGCCGCACCATGCTCAAAATATTTGGAAGTTATACTGGTGTGCCATGTGACTAGAGAACAATACTACACATAATCACAACACAATTGTGTGTTAGATAAAAAGGGAAAGGAAGGTTATGGTTATATAATAAATACATACACAGAGAGTAAATAAATAAGTGTGAATATATGAGACAGTAATGTTTGAACTCGGGCTTGAATAAGAATGCAGAAAAACAGACAAGTAGGCTGTAGGGTGTAAATTGGAAGCAGAAAGTGGTTCATTTCATATTTCGAATTCTTGGGAGGAAACACCATAAAGAGTACTAGTTTTATGGTTCTGCAAGATGAATCGATAAAAATAAATTTCATGCAGAAATAGAAGGGAACTGCGTTCCTAATCAGCGTGGTTTTGTTGGTATTATGATAATAGATTGAATATTGTTTAGACACTGAGTGACATTCTAGTTTAGTTTCCTCCAACAAGTCCACATTGTAAACTTTTCGAATTGTCAATTGTCACTTTCGTTTAATTTCCAACCAACAACCAAGTGGAAAAGAACTTTGTTTGTCGAGTTTTGCCAAAATTTTTGTTAGTGAATAATATGAAGTAGGTTTTACACATTTCACATCACGCCTGTCCAGAACTCTTAGTTCTATGTCATTGTGATATTTTGAATGACGAAGTTATGTTTGTTCTACTTTCTTAAATGCGTAAATGTTTTATCATTTGCGTTCAAAATTAATGAGAGAAAGTAAAGCTAGAATTGTTTGCTCCAATGACAATACGCTGCTAGGACTTCGAATTTCGAATCATGAATTCGAATTTCGAATCATGAATTCGAAATTTTTAGCTCCTCTGGCGTTTCTGACAAAAGCGTTACAATTACAGAAAAGCCCGAACCACTGCACAATAGACCCTATAGTGAATGAATAAAGTGCATTATAATTTCGGTTAAAAAAGCTGAAAATTTAATGTATTGGTCGATAGTACACAGAAAGCTATGTAGCATGCATATTATAAGCGCAAGTGTTAATTATCAGCTAACGTACCCAAAGTTTGTATGCTAAGTTTAAAATATGTATATTTTAAAACTTTCTAATATAATGCATTACTGATGCATTGTTATTTGCAAAACAAAACATAAGGTAAAATACAAGAGCCAAACACGTTGAAGTTCATATATCTTGCTCCTTTGAAAGTGTAACGAACGTAGCGACCTTCTGGCTTTCTCCAAGCACAACCAAAATATCAACTACGATGCCATATACCATACTAATATTGAGCGATTCAACTGCGATTCAAACTTAATGTTTTCTATTTTTAGACAATGTTGCATATCGCGTAGTACGATTCAGAGCTCTTTTTATTTACGCTTTCTTCCTCAAAAGTTAACGTATGAATACTTTGAATATTACACTTGGATTGGTCTAGCGTTGAAATAATTAAGGTACTGGTAAATTTTCAGGCCACTTAAATCAGTTACCTTTCAACGTCAGTCTAATACTACATCACTACCTAGATCTAAAACTGCTATAATTTACCCGAGGTAGTTCTGTTATACGTTTTTATATTGTTTTGTTTCTGTTTTTACAAAAGACAAGAGGCTTACCTGACACGTTTACTCTTCCTCTTGTTGACTAAGGTTGAAGATAAAGAATGGAGTTTTCCCGTGCACAATGGTTGTATGTTCCTTTGTTTCACAAAAAAAAAAAAAGAAAAGAAATAGATGAAAAATCTCACGTTTGTTTCCTCTGCAGCAAGTATCACACAGAGAACGGAGAAAAAGAAACTGGAAATGTGGTGTATGACTGTAGGTTTGCTGTTTCTGCACACGTCCTACAGTCAGTTGATAAATTGCTTTACGATTTAAACATCTATATCAAAGACATACCAATTGAGTCCCGAAGCCCCTAATTAAGCTCTAATTAACAGCGAATAGGGCTATGTATCTTTAATGAAATTAATGAGTATCCTTTCTCCCCAGAGTTCCAAGACAGAAAGATGAATTTTTTACGTTTTCTATTCAATGAACTACTCTTTGTGCACAATGACAATATTTGTGAACGAGGAAAATATATCACCTACAAAATTCTCAAGAATTTCTGGTCTTTCTTTGGCTGTCGCATAATTTAAGGAGGAATAAAAAATATGTCTACTGTTATTGTTATTGTTATGTTAGTACAGTATTTTGCCACATGGTTCAAGTTAGTTTTTTTTTCGTTCACAGTCAAGTAAGCAAGAGTTATTAATTATTTACTCATACGCTTTTATGTGAAAAGGGAGGCATGGACTTTGGCAAATAAAAATGAAAAGATTCATTCTTCATTTTATCTTGCATAAAATACTGTAAAGAAGATAAGAGGGGGTATATAGCGTGCTGTAATATCGAGTCTTCTGTTTTCTTTTACATAATTCATATACTTGTATACGAGAGAATACCTTCAGGAATAACCGCTTTTGTATGCATTGTATGATTAATAAACGATGTATGTGGTTATTATGATTTTTTAACAGCTAAACGTCTTATTGATACAACTTTTCCTTCGTTGAGTCTCACTTTTTAAGGAGGCAATTAAACTGACGATGTGTTGATTACAGAAACTGGTTAAGTTACTAAATCGTGTTCCGTTTGAATACAAAAAAAAAGAATCTCTTTTATGCTTACTTAGAAAAAGTATATAGGGACAATTGGGTGATAGCGGTTGCAGTGGCAAAAAAACTTTCTCTTTTGGAGGATAAATGCTCAGGCAGTTTTTTATTATGGTTATAATGAGATTTCGGTACTGATGATGAAAGAGAAATATATATCGCTCTGGTTAAGTTTTGATGGTACAACAAGAGTGAAAGGAGATGATGAGAGAGCAAGAGAGAAATAAAATGGAAGAGGTAAAAGGTTCTTGCACACGAAACCGATTATTTCCAAGAGAAAGACAAGAGACAACTGAGCGCGCACTAGTTCAGCGTGTTAGTCTATATGATTGTGTGATAGGATGAAAACGAGAAGAGGAGAATTGGATAAAGCATGGGAGCCATACATGAGCGAGGACCGCGTAAAAGGTACAACGTTGACTGTGAATCTTGGGTGGTATGCTATTCACTGCCTTCTTAAGTAGACCTTCGCCTTTGCAAAATGATTGCGATGTGATGCTTATGTATTTCGAGTGCCACCACGGCCACCTGAATCCAACCCAGCAGAACTGTTTTCGCGAGGAAGACGTATATAAGACAAACAACAGAACGCTATAAGGCTTGATCAGCCATGCCAGGATCATTTTCGCAAAAAGCTATGCAACTAAAACCTGACCATAGTACACAGTGGAAAAAGTCGAACAAAAAGTCTGCTCAGAGTGTATCTGATACATTCGTGTCTTTGGAACACTACAAAAACAAGAAATCTTCTATGTACGCGTCTCTTGAATTATATTCATTTGGGTTGTGATATAGGTGAAAGGAAAGTGAAAGGTCTGTCTCTCTGTTCCAAAAAAGTGCTACCCTAGCACATTCATTCTCTTACCTCTTTACTTATATTCAACACTCTCCTTGAGGCATTTACCAAGTCCAATATGTTAGCATACGTGTCTGCAAGTTTTACATCACGTATTTAACTTAATTCTACATTTGTGGGACAAAAAAATAAAATAAATAGAGTTCTTTTAGTTTATCCATCTCCCAAAAATCATGTTCATATATGTTGTTTTTTTTATCGTAAAACAACTTCCTTTTCCTTCGTACAGGGGTATCATCTTCAATGGGTTCTTTGTTTTGTCAAGAACAGTCCAGAGGTTCCTTGAACAAAAATTTCTCATCTTGATTCATACACGAGTAACAGCGTTTGCTTCTAGAGTGCCTTTGAGTGAGTTATTATTGACACAAACATTCTTTTAAAGTCGATATTCCATGTTAGGGAGCGGGCGAGGTTAGAAAAATCTTATTCGAAGGTGAGAGCATATCTATTTCCATCTTCACTTTTGTTTAACTTTCTCTTATTGGCATGATATAATAATACTCCTGTAGAGAGGAAAAACCGCGTTACAGGCAATATTCTTTCATGGTCAGTAGCCTTAACTTGTTTTGCGGGAAATTTACCTACTCAAGTTTGTGTTTTTCTGCAAACGGAAAATTCAGTCTGTAACAGCCAGTTCGTAAAATTAGGAGTATGAACTACTGTAGATTGAACAAATACAGCCTTCTGCCGATACAATGTGTGTGGCCGTCTGATTTTCTGTAGATTTTCATACTTCTGAAAAGATCTAATTCTGATGCATTACATTTCCAATCGATAAGACTTTAGGACTTGTATTATTGGTTGTCTGTATGAAAAAGAAAATATCTAGAATTGATGATAACTCGTACATGAACAAAATACGTAAAAAGTTGTATGCTCTGGTAATACTACAAAGCAGGTTGTGTAGGAAAATATACATTTACTATTATAGCTGCAAAATGCTTATACTTACGTTCTACCATTCATATGAAGTTTCATTTTGGGCCCACCAATCACACGAGTTCTGACGTGACCAATTTTTTCTCTGTCAGTTTGCACACCAAGCACATATCACTTTGTGAATCCTTTGTACCAAAATGATGAAAATCGGTGTCTTCGCTGACTACATGCATACGTCAGACTCAGACTTCGGTTAGGTACGTACAAAAACCTGCAAATTTTCACACGACCATACTAGTCTAGGTTTTTTCAAGAAAAACAACGTAGCGAACAGCGTCTTGGGCTTCGAACATTCTTCTCCAGGAATTCCACTTGACAGAAAAAACGTACACACCCTAAATTCTTGTATGTTTTTCCCCGAGTAGAGAAATTCAACTTTATACAGACTTCGTCAATAACAAGATCTTCAAACTTTTACATTTGATACGGACGAAGGGCGAAATCATTTGGCGTTATTTGTGGAAAATGTTACGCTGAGCATACAAAAGTGAAATGTCTGCTTAACCGTTTTTTTAAACCGGTACTTTGCACACTAAATGTAAGTCTGCAGGGTTCTTGTTATCATAACTAACGGTAAAAATAAGCTGAACTTTTTAATAAAGTTTCATAGTTAAAGAATTGAAAATCTTGTCTCTTCTGTATCCCGAAGTGAAACTTTCACAAAACATTTGTGTGTGTGCTTACATATGTGCGTTTGCGACAGTATTCTAATGACAAGTCCAAGAAATATTCAGGAGATTATGACTGCATAATATATTGTATTTTCCATAAAGCAAAACTCATGAGAATGCAATTTGACCTTGGCCGAATGGGTGTTTTTCCAGGTTTTTCCTAATTTGTATGAATTTACGAGTTATTTTTTAGATTTCAAATGTAAGAATAATTATGAGCACAACTGCTCGTAAAAACTCATGTTTGTGCTTAAACACATTACACTTTATAGTCCCGTTATCGTTTTGTTATGTGACTTTAATGATTGAATTGCATACGGCTATAAAATACCTTTCACCTTTAAAAACAAATAATCATAAAAACTCGACGATAAGATTTAGTTAGATCGTTTTACGTCGCGATAGTAGGGTCTTGTTACTGACTATGAGAGGGCGAACATAACATCGATATAAGCAAGAAATAACTTGGCGTTTCTAGCTTGGATTTATGAGCTGTAATTGTCAACTTGTGTTCGTCAACGTTAGTTAATCTATGTATTATACTTCAATTCAATTATTCTATACTCCTCTCAACTATAAGTAAAATATCCACAGATCTTAAGAGCTCTAGAGTACCATGGTATGTATATAGAGTAGCTGTTCCATCATGAATGCAAAACGATTACGTTCCACACATGATCAACTTATCAGCATTGATTGACGCTTTAATCAGTGTGAATCTAGAAAAATCAACTCCAAGTAACAAAATTCTGAGCATGAAAGTTCTACAAGCCATGTGCGAACATCTTTGTTCAAAATGTGTTATCTGGACTTTTTTTGCTACTCTTTGTTGCAATTGCACTAGAATGAATGAAATCGGCTGTGAGAGATAAGTATCAATACGTCAGAGTATAGCATAGTATACCGATAGCACTCAAAGTAAAAGCTGCTATTATACAACCAATAAACGAATTTACATTTTTTTATTTCCCTTCTTTTCAAAATGTAGCCGACTTCACTCGAAGCCATAAAACAAAAACGTTGTTATTTGGTAAAGCCTTTTCCGAATCTGCTGACACATAAATCCAATCAACTAAACAAAGTGCCTCGAAATTAAAATTACCATTTTTTTCCGAAAGCGTGAAACTCAGAAATTGGAGACTGTTAAATGCATTAGCAAAAAATAAAAGCATTCATTAATGAATATCTCCGAGCAGAAAAACATTCAGTTCATGTTTTCCTACGCGTATCTGCCTTCCATCACATAAAAAGTGAAGTGTTCTTGCAGCAGTGAATTCGAAACAAAAATGAACAAAAAAAAAATGAAGAAGAAGATCCCCTGGATCAGAAAAAGTCTTGAGAAAGGCTGCTGTGAAGATGCGGTTTGGGTTTAGAAATGCAGGGTAAAGATCCATGAAGATATTGCCGAAAGATATGCAGATAAAAAAGTGCGTGTGTTTTACTAGTTTGAATTGCACTCGTTGTTGGCACATTACATGAATTTTACTTGCCACTGAATGAGCCAAAATAGGTTGGTATTCCTTTTTTTATGAACATGCTCACTTAACTGAACATAATCTACGCACTCCCAGATTCTTTTTTTGTTCGAAAGATAGTGTTTCTAATGATGACATACGACACCTACAAAAAAAATCAAGATAAAAAACGATGAACTTGTTGTCGCTCTTTGAAAATTTAAAAGATTTTAGTAGTTCGAAAGAATCATTGGTGTTCACATGTATACGATAATTTCAGCGTTGTACACAGTACACAGTTTGACTGCGAATGTGTTGTACAAAAGCTATTTTCTATAGTCAATATTTTTAGACAGTGTAGCCTTTGTTGTTGAACCATGCATTGCTATAAAGGATACCGATTCGTGAATCGAAATGCTTATAAAATAGACTCTTTGTTCATTGTTTTATTGGCGATACATTTTACAGTTGCAGACTATCGTCCAATACAGTCATCAAATATAATAGCAAAACTTAAGGTAATCAAAACTCAAAACAGTTCACTGGATCTAATTACCTGTCAGAAACTGGGAAACTCCCCAACTGTCTTGATGTTTCTGTCTATAATATTATAAACACAGGGAGAGTCCTTGGCGGAAACGTACAACCGGTCTGACGACGGTGAAAACAGTAGTAGCAATGATGGGAAAGTAGTGCAAACAAAGTTTTCATCTCTGGAGACAGAAAGGCAACATGAGGAAATGCTGGAAACACTAAACAACGTAGTAAGAATTATGGGTACTGCTGGACATGAACCATCTTCCGAGAGAGATGCTGATGAAAAATCCCTGGTCACTCAAGTGCTCAACTTGCTGCAGACCTCTAAGACCAATGCAGACGTAATTACACAGGCATTTCGGTTTGTCAGATTGGATGCTCATCTCGCCACCTTGCTAAGTCAGGTACAGAATGCGCAGCATCTAATTTAGAAGGGCTCTTAGGGCAAACTGCTCAGTGCTTTTTGTGTTTTGGGCTGGACGATGAGGCGGTCTAAGTTAGTATTATTATTTTGTCCCTTGACAAATTTCATAGTTAAACCTGCTTCGTGAATCGCAAGAAAGTTTACAAACGGAATCCATAAAGCAGCAAACCAAGTTTGGAGTCGTACTGGACGAGATACGAGCATTAGGTAAGCCCATCTTAACTGAGACATGCCTGGCGAAAGCTTTCATGTTCGGTTGTATTTTTTTTTTTTTTTTAAAGCGGCGAAAATTGAGAAAGAGTCTAAACGAATGACGGAAATGGAGGAGAGGTTAGAGTCGGAAATGGAAACAATGGCGGATCGTGTTGATACTGCAATTGAGAAAGTTATTGAAGCTGCAGTGTCGTATGAATAGAATTTATTAATACATATTTATAAGTGGCCCAGTATATTAGTTGTTGATTTGTAGCTTACGTAAAATGAACTTTTTTATTAGCACACAAATGCTTTTGGACCTGTCTAAAGAGACAATTCAACAAACAGACAAGTCGGTTGGGATCTCAAACGAAGTGAGTATCGATGTTTTTAAAAAAGTTGAACAGGTATATCCGGTATATCTGTTTGGTACGGAAATTAACGGACTGATTTAATACAGGTCTTGTCAGAGCTGAAGGAGGTCCGATCGGAATTGGGAGATGTTGGCCAAGCTTCCGTCCAGGCAATTTACAACGTGCAGGTTGGTTTTTTAAATGCAAAAATTCTTTTCTACGTGGAAATACAAAATAATAGTGTTGTGCGGGTAGGAGATAAACCGTTTTTCGTTTTGCCCCGCATACGTTGATGTAAGCATCCTTACTTTCTTTTCAACAACCTCCTTGAAACATTTCCTCCTTCAACTTGAGCTTATTTTTTACTGGAATAATCGAAAACTCGTAATCTTTTTCCACTTGACTAACCATTTTGCTTCTACTGACGTTTGGACGTTTCTATCAAAAATCGCTTTCATAAAACATGATGATTCCTCCTTGTGTGCCAACTTATTCTGCAAACTTCTTGACAGGTACACCGCGTATATCCAATTTATCAGTTTACCATGTTTTAAATGAGCGCATTTGGTACATCATCTTTGCTGAGCTGTTGAGTACATCAATAGACACCTAATATTTCCATTTCCATTGGAAAATAACGATAGCGCTCAAGTTATAAGCAGCTGAACACATACCATTTCATATTTTTCGTGTTTACTGCTATCATTCAACATGAATCTCAGAGCAGTCACTGGAAAATGGTATCATGTGATACACTGGAAAGTTTCAAACTTTCAGGAAAACCAATATGTTTCCCTTCGTGTTACGTAGGAGTATTGCATTTCGCACAGCTCGTGAAAAACCAGTGCTTTGACAAGCCATCACGCTTCAGGTTCAACGTCTGTGTAAACTTTGCCCGTTTTCTCATGCCAAAACCACAAACATATATCCCATCTAAAACCCAACATTGAGCTGGCAGAAAAAATATCGGCTCTCTGAATGTGAAAAAAATTCCCAACCAAAAAGTATTCCGATCTGACATACGCTTTCTTTTTTCGCATCAAACTTACCCCTGCTGTTTTCAATCTCTTTCTCGTCTTTGAAGGCCACGCTGATGCTGTTTTCAATCTACACAAAACATGCAACTGGAATAGTCTGTTATCAGCAAATTTTCATACTCGAGAGTTTCGGTAAATAGATTTGAATATCATTTATATGAAACCCAAATTGGCCTATGTCATAAGGCCATAGGCCAATACTGACGTAAAGACGATAGATGGGACTTCACTACCCATGTAATAGTGTTTCAGATCCTCTTCCTCAAAGGATCTTTTAGTTGCTCGCGTATCTAGAAAAATGCCAAGAAAAATATTATTCTACTCTTGGCCAAGAATTAGCTGTTAAAGCTAGCTAAATTTGATCTTTGCCTTGACTTTTAATTTAGTACGATATAAATTTGCGATAACTTTCTGTGGCAGGCGGGCCAAAAATAAGAAAATTTCCTCATTTAGTTTCCTATAAAGCTTTTATCAGAGTCTATACGACATAAAAATATAAGTCGTTAGCTTCCACTTTTCACACGTACAATGTAGTCTTATATGAAACAAGTTTTTTTGCTTGAACGCACCGCATAATTCGATATCATAATTAATAGCTAGTCATAGAAAGGAGTTTTTTTCCGAGATGATAGACCGTAACAAATGCGCCAATTTCTCGGTGGCTTTGAAGGAAACCAGAACAAAAAGGTCCAATTTGTATAACAAAATATTGTCCAAGTGGAAGCCTTTTTTGCGCGTTTCATTCATTTTTAATTTAATTTTTATTTCTTTCATAACAAAAAATAAACCACTCTGAGCTGCAGACATAAAGCTATGCATATAAACTAACAGCTTGTTCCGGAATCGCTTGTTCTGCTTTAGATTAAGAAAATAAAAACTTTTGGGTGTGCACATTATTAAAAAAGAAGAAGAGGAAAGAGGATATAAAAAAGTTGTTCATTGTGTGTAATGTGTGCCTTTTCCCAAAAAGAAACTTGAAGAGTCGTTGTTGATGGCTATGGAGGAAACTGGGAACAAGACGATTTACGCATTGCGACAAGACCAACAGCTCCAATATCATCTCTTTCCGTTAGCATCTCCGATGAAAATGGACGTAGATGGGGCTTCCACGGTCCCATTAGGAAACAGCAGTATAGGGAATTTCATGCAAGCCGATGGAACTATCTTGCCTGAGTCAACATCCCTCCCGGATAACTCGCCTCTTTATTCTACGTCTCAAGTTGGAGCAGCCAGAACTGTACCAGCCACGAGTATTCAAAACAGAGACATGACATCGGGACTGGCAGGAGTGCAAGACAGAGCAAAAAATGACGACAGCGACGAAAAACAGAAAACTCAGCAGAGTATGCGGAACACGAACACGGGGACTGGAAATAGGCTAAAGACTTTGCCACAGGATCACTACATCCCGGATGTGTCACCATGCCTTAGGAAGATATCTTCTGGTACATAAAATACTCACCTTGTCATTTATCATGTCATTTTTTTTCCTTTTGGTCTTATAACTATAAGGTTAAGCTTTGAAACGTGCGAGGAACTTCGATCATGACTTATTGAACGGTGAACGCATGCACAAAAATGGCACTTCAAAGTGATTTACGATTTCACCTGACACAAGCATGAGGCATACTAAAAGTCCCAATCAGGAAAAGTAACCTTGATATTTTTTTTCTCTTCGGAAATGACGGAAATATGTACATACATGGGCTTTGTTTGCATGGCTTATCAGCGAAAATGCAGCTGGAGGAAAATTTGCAAAAGGAATTTACATGTTTTCAGATCGTCCTCGGAGCTGTGAAGATATTCAAACGATTGGACATCTGAGCAACGGGGTCTATCGAGTATATCCCTTTGATCAAGACTTAAACCATAATGGAAGTGAGGTAAGGATTTAGAGCAGAGAAAGCCTTGGCTGTAATCTCGGTCCGGATGGTGACTTTTTTCATCCTATAGTGCTAATATTAACGTAACCATTGGGCTTGAAAGGTTTACTGTGATCTGACAACTGATGGTGGAGGCTGGACTGTCATTCAAAGACGGAGAGAACCGATTGAAGGACTAGAGGACTTTGAAAAAAGCTGGGATGAGTACACATCTGGGTTTGGGCGCTTGCTGGCTAGCCATTGGATAGGTAGTTTTTGCAGTATTTTTTAATGATTATAAATGAGAATATAAAACGAGGCAAGCTGCATACACACGGTATCAATTATGCCTCCAGGCCTTACAACCATTTCCAAGATGACAAAGTCTGGAGATGTTATATTAAGAGTGGAAATGGAAGACTGGGACGGAGATACTCGCATAGCTGAATATGGATACTTCCGAGTTTCCAACGCCAGTGAACTTTTTAAACTTTTTGTTACAGACTATTCGGGTACTGCAGGTAAGAGGAGCTTTTAGCCTTATCTTTTAGCACATGCAATTATAATAATTATCCTTTTCATTAAAAAATACTCTTGGGGTAACTTAAAACCAGAATGAGCTTAGATCAACGTGCGCTTGCTATTCTGAGGAGCCATTAGCATATCAGGCATCCCGTCTGAATTTCTTTTTTCTCAGGCTTTCTAAAAAATGCTTCAGTGAAACTTAGTGAAAGACGACGACGTAAATTGTGAGCGATGAAAATGGTTCACGATTATACAAAAATGGCTCAATAGCAAAGAACAGCCACTCAATGTCTTGAAAACAATGTAGTTTGTAATTTATCTTTCAAAAGATGGTGAGATAGTGTTTTGCCCAATTGCATTCACGTGTTATTGCGTTTATACTGTATTTTTTAAGCAAAGATACCTGCTGATAATGCAGTTACATGTGACATCCATAGAATTTTAATCATTTCCGTGAAAGGTTCTAGTCGTGTATTCAATCGCAATATCGTATAATGTAGTCGGTTCTCTTTTCTATTGATGTACTTAACCTGAAAGAGAAAATCAAATTTGTATTCTATAAGCTGTCAAGCCCATTGAAGATTCACGTCTTCCTCTTGGTGCACACACAGGGCATTACACAAACTCATATTGAAACTTAAAAAACAGTTCCATTTTTATGAAAATTGTGCAGCACTTTGAATTCGTGGAAAGATCAGTTCGATAATGTTATCTCTTCAATAAAGTAACTGCTATCGAAATCGAAAGGTGGAAAGAGTAAAAAGGTACGTGTTTTCAAGAGACACGAGACAAGGACTACGAAATAGTTCAGCATAAACCGGATATTGCGAGATTTGTTCACGTTTCAAGGTGCAATACATTTTTACTGTAGTATAAGCTCCAAACAAGCGAGGTATCATCATTTATAATCGAGTAATTATTCAAAGGCTTCAGATTGCACAGTTAAATCAATGCAGTGCTTTAGGACACCTTCGGCCATTAATAATTAATTATGATAAGTGTACAGCTTGATAGTAAAAGGGATATCTAGATGTTGATTATTAATACGCATTTTCTTTTGGTAAGATCTGCAACTCTACAGCTTGATTCTATAAAATGTGAAATCTCTGTTCTTGTGCCCGGTTTTAGGGGATTCGTTAGCCTATCACAACGGAATGCCATTCACCACAAAGGACAAGGATAATGATCTTGAGAAAAATGTGAACTGCGCTGTGAAGTATCGTGGGGCGTGGTGGTACAAAAGCTGCCATCAGGTAACCGTTTCAATGATGAAAGCAAAAAAATGTTCATGCACTTTATGGAATTGCATTTTAAACGAAATGTATTTTAGGAAGTGTTGTTCTCGATGTTGATTATCTTGTAAATAATCCACACTGAAGGTCAACTCTGTTACAAGTGTTGTTACTCACTTGAGCGATTTATATTTTGTACAAGATGATTCATCGATAGGAATCGCTATTGCTTCTAAATGATTCATACCGTGCAAACCTCTCATCCAGTTTTTTTTTAAATTGCAGGCGAATCTAAACGGACTATACATCGATGAAAGTAATGGCAAACATGAGTCCTATGCAAATGGAGTCAATTGGTATTCTTGGCATGGATATTACTATTCACTGAAACGAACAGAGATGAAAATCCGAAGCAGACATTTCCAGCCAGCACCATAAAGGTTCAAGTTTACTTCTGCTTTTTTCTTTCTTTCAATAACAACATATTTTTGTAGTCTGTGTGACTAATTCATAATTTTTCATACAATCTAGCCGATGGTTTATTGATGCCCTCGTTCAGTCGTTCAAGTAGATTAACCGTATCCGTTCCGTTCAGCCGAAAACGTTGGATGGAATGACAACTCAACGCTGTTCTGTTTACGTTTTAAATAATAGTTTATTGCTAAAACGAATTTTTTTTTTGTAAACTAAACAATAAAAATTAGAATGAAATTAGCCAAATACTCATACACATACACTTCACCGACAATGAGCTACATTTATTCATGAGTTCAATTTTGCTCAAGATTCGGCAGGTGCTTTTGCTACGCAGTTCTCATTGAACCAAATTCTTGTCACAATGAACAAGTGTATCTCTGTTACTATGTTTAATTTTATGAGCACTAAAGACAAGATTTCTGTCAAGAGAATGTCCCGAACGTTTTCCATTACCGCAGCAGCATAATGTCTTGTCTAGCAGAGTATCATCAAGAGAGCAATTTCAAGGAGAAAACTATCGAGTAATTTTTTGCATATAGATTTTTACCTAAATAGGCGTTATTATGAGTAAATGATTCAAACTGCTGTGCTCAATGAACTTTTAATGGGCCAATTATGCGGAAAACGTAGTAAAGACTTGTTCTTCACAATGTCCCAAAAAATAGGAAGGAACGGGTTGTTTTTAAAGTTGCGAGCACTTGCTATAAGCAAACACAAGCAAAGTAGTATAACATGTTCTTTCTTTGTGCAAGTCTTGGAAAACTTCTTGTCTATGAATTTGCACGGTGGGCTACGAAACAACAAGTTTTTTCATGCATGAAAACGACTGATTTCCTCGTTCATGTGGTTTGGACGTGACCCTGCAAGCGTTACCTAGTTCAATTATTGAAGACGATTCGGTTGGATTGGATGTTGCACTGACATAATTACGATAAACGCTCAAAACTGTCGTTCCATGTGCGCTGCTGACTGAAAAAAAACTTTTTTTTTCAAATTGACTCCATCAAACTTGCTATCTTATGATTTTAGGTCAATTACTATAAACACAAATAAATTTGCTGTCATTTTGCACGAGACATGGAAAGTGAACGAGAATATCAGAGGCTGCTTAGAGAGGAAAGGCTGAAACTTGAACAAGGCTTGTTACTGTAAGTAATGCTCATTCAAAATAGATTATTTTTTTCCGAGATGTGTGGCGAGTCACAGTTTTTCCTCAAAAGTTAATTAAAATATTGCCTTGGAATGGATAGATCCACAGATCAAATTGCCGAGTTCGCTCCTAAAAAGCTACCCCAGTTCATTGCCGCTGGTGTTGGTAATAATAAATCAAAGCTAACTGTCATCAACATTTTATTTATGCATGGTTTTTCATTTGATACGTCAAAAAATTTATAAAAATTTAGCAACACTCGGGGCACTAGGTTTAGGGACAGTTGCTGGCTACACATCGCCTGCTCTACCGGACATAAAAAATTCAACTGCTTTCTCTCATCTTCAAGATAGCGATCACTCATGGATTGGAAGTATTGCACCGGTAATGAATTCACGAGCTATATTTTAGTTTGTTTCAAATCCATTTTCATTTTTTTATGTAAAAAATAAATCTGTTTCTCTTTTATTTTTAGATTGGTGCTTGCGTCTCTGGATTTTTTGCAGGCTATACAGTAGATAATTTCGGTCGGAAAAAATGTATGCTTGCGGTTGCTCCAATGTTCATTCTAGGATGGCTTTTGATTGCATTCGCCGAAAATGTAGAAATGATCCTGGCCGGGAGGTTTATAACAGTATACCCCATATACACGAATAACACTATTTATTATGCGCATTTCAATACAAACTTTCACTTTAGTAAGCATTTTAGCGTAAACTTTTCAGGGTTTTTGCGGAGGAACTTTCTCTTTAGGTTTGTCACTACTTCCAACATGTTTTTCTCTTTCTATTTGAATAAAAACTTTATTAAATTGCAAAGTCCGCTTTTTTTTCTTTTTTTTTGTTCGTAGCTGCTCCTGTGTACATAAGCGAAACTGCTGAAAGCAGTGTTCGAGGGACGCTGGGCAGCTCGTTACAGCTTATGATAAACTGCGGCGTAGTATTTACGTACGAAAATGAACATGAAAAAAAAAGAAAGAAAATCTAATGCGAAGTTACGACATGGCTATGCAAATAAATCGGACAATATTTCCTTTTCCAGGTACATCGTAGGCTACTTTTTGGAATGGAATTGGCTAGCGTTAGTCTGCTCTGGGATCCCTGCAGTATTCTTGGTTCTTATGTTATTCATGCCGGTACGCACGCATCAATAATCTAACAGAACTGTTACGACCAATCTTTAATTGCAGTGGTAATTTGGACAGGAAACGCCACGGTACTTGATGACAAGAAAGGACAAGATTGGTGCATCGAATGCATTAAAATGGCTGCGCGGAGCAAGCCAACATTTGCAAGTTAAAGATGAGCTCAATGCAGTAAGTCCTTTCTTTGGAGTACATTTTTTTTGGTTGATTAAAATTGATAAGATAATGCAATGACTGTGCCAAATTGTGTTTTAAATCCAGCTACAAGCGAGTATTGAGGCTTGTGAGGAACCCAAATTGAGAGCCCTCTTCACCCGGAGCATTATGCAACCACTTGGCATCAGTTTGGCACTCATGTTTTTCCAGCAGTGGAATGGGAACGTGAGCAAATGAAATTAGCAAAAGCACATAAGAGAAAGTCGAGAACATCGAAATGCACAGTTTTTTTGAATTTGTTTTGTCTTCAGAACGCCATCGTATTTTACACAGTTGATATATTTGAAGACGCTGGGTCCACACTTGATCCTAAAATCGCAACAATCATTGTTGGGCTGATTCAAGTAGTTGCGTCAATAGTTGCTGCCGTCCTAATGGACAAGGCAGGGAGACGAGTGCTTTTACTCGTGTCTGGAGCACTTATGACTGCAGCGTTGAGTGTTCTTGGAGGATTCTTTTACATGAAAGAGGAGGATCCTTCTGTGAGAGAGTCTTTGGGATGGTTGCCTCTTCTCTGCCTGATGGCGTTCATTGTAGCGTTTAGTTTAGGTACCTTATTCTTTCCGCTTTGTCGTAAACATTTATGATCTGCTCAGGGTTTTTTTCGTAATTTAATTTTTCTTGTAATGGAAAATAGGTTTTGGGCCGATAGCTTGGTTACTTGCAGGTATGTGGCTGTGTCTAATAAAAAATTGTCAAAGAGCGACGATTATTAAACGTTCACGTTAATTATTTTATTTTTTTCTAGGAGAAATCTTGCCTCCAAACATCAAAGGTAATTTAAAACAAAGAGAAGAAAAGATTAACATTTTGAAGGAAATAAGACTGATCTTGAAATTAACTTTTAGGGAGAGCCTCCGCACTCGCAACGTCATTTAATTGGTTAAATACGTTCGTCGTAACGAAAGTATTTGACAATATTAAGGTGAGAGAAAGTAAACAGCGACATATTTCAGAGAGCGGAGAGAGGAAACGCAAATACACAATTTTTTTTGGGCTTGCTTTTCCATTCTGCAGTCTGGAATAGGGATAGAGTGGTGTTTTTGGATATTTGGGATTGCGGCTTTTTTGGGGGACATCTTTGTGATACTTTGCGTACCGGAAACAAAAGGGAAGACGTTGGATGAAATACAGCTCCATTTTCAAGGCAAGAATGCCCACAGGCTTCAAAACGGCAACTCGGGATCCTCCACTCGAGTCATTTCCAATTTATAGTTTTGTAATCATTTGCAATAAAGATGAAACTACGACAGTCCGTTCTAATGACGCAATTTTCAATATTTTGATTGTTTCACCCAAGAAGGATAAATCAATAATCATGATTCTTCCAAGGTTTCACCCATCATGAAGCTAATTTCACCCCCTCATGGTTTTTTATATTTTGAGTTACGATTGTAGTAAATGGACGCTGCATTTATCTACCCCGTGTGATTGTTTTTGTTTTTGAATTAGTGAAATGTTTTGCGCCAGGTGTGCGGTGTTCGTAAACGTCTTTCAACAACAATAAAAGTATTTAAAGCTATAAAGACGTAGCTGAACAGAAGAACAGAACAGAACAAAAGCTAAAGAAAAAGCTCAACAAAAATGCCAAAGATAAAGCTAAGGAAAAAAGCTTAGCAAAAAAGCTAAGGAAAAAGGCTTAGCAAAAAAGCTAAGGAAAAAAGCTTAACAAAAAGGCTAAGGAAAAAAAGCTTAGCAAAAAAGCTAAAGGAAAAAAGCTTAACAAAAAGGCTAAGGAAAAAAAGCTTAGCAAAAAAGCTTAGAAAAAGCTAAGAAAAAAAGCTTAGAAAAAGCTTAAGGAAAAAAGCTTAGAAAAAGCTAAGGAATAGAGACTGCATCGAATAGCCCTAGTTGATAGCTTTGTAATGATATGTCACTCAAACTTCAATGCTTCAATGCACAAACCAGAAAGTCCTCCGAAATCTTGAGCTCAATGCAAAACTTTGACCTTTGATGCCGCTTAACAGCTGTGACAAAAAACCAAAAGAACCACATCGTTAGTTTGTTCTCAGTAAGGGCTTTCAAATGATACCTCGCATGCCATATCAAAACATAAAAGAAAAAGTTGACCCTTGACCCCGGCCCATAAGGTCAACCAATTTGGCCCAAAATCAATAGGGATCTTCCTTGGGGTCCTAAGTATCCCTCTGCCAAGTTTGGTGGAAATCGGCCAAAAGGTACGGCCTGTAGAGCGCACACGGACAGACAGACAGACAGACAGACAGACAGACAAACTCATCGATATCATTACTTGCTGAACATAGTTCAGCTACGTAATAAAACAAAAGCCTTGATACACTATTCGAACACACAAATCACCCTAAACAAACAAACATTCCACTCAATTTCGCTTCCCATTTTCTTTTGTTATTTAGGAGTCGAAATGTAATATATATATATATTTAAATGTGAATAGGTGATGTCCTACGTCGAGTTATACATTATCAAATTTGCTTTTTCGTATTGGGTATTTTATAATAGAAAAATGCAACTTCCTATACAACTATATAAATATACTTTTTGTTTGCTCTGGCTCTATTGCCAATTTTACAATTAATTCTCACTGAACTTCAACCTCTCGAATTACTCGAGTTAGTAATTTCTAATTCGTCAGCAGCGTAAGCAAACGCTAATGCACTAAAATTATCTTCTATCTACTATACAGCGTACCCGCTCTCATAAGTGAGTCCAATGAAAACTTGTGGTTCAAAAATGTCTTACGTCAAATGCCACAAACAATGGAATGTCGTTTGTCGTTCCTCTGGTTTAATGAACCGAAATATTACTTAGCTCTCTGGTTCGTCTAATCGGAACCTAAAGTGGATGTAACTTACCAGAATATAATGGTCGAGACTAGTGAATATAGGTAGTATTGTATACTTCCGCTGTCAGAACTAAACGTGTTAAATCGACGAAGGAAAGTATTAAACTGAATGAAACCGTTAAGAGCCGTAATACTAAATTTCGTCAAAGGGTTTACACTTAAACACTCGTACAATCTTGCCAAGTCTTTAGCGGAACCTGCAATAAGGGCGTGTAGATGAATGCCATTAAATTTGAGTAAGTAATAGCCAGCATCTTAGTTTCTGTAAAAACATAATGTAAACAGCAGTGGACAATGTTCTCAGGAAGGAAGTTTTAACAAAGGTGTCTCTTAATACGATTTTGAGCTGTCAATTTTGAGTGAATTCTAACGCATCATCATAAATGAGTATGAGCGGAAACCTATAATCGTCACGAACATCTTCATATTGCAAAAGAGCTTAGCATCATTACTACATAATATGCGCGAACCAGCGGCTTGCAACATAGGTCAATGATAGCAGTTCTGTCTGACTACTAGCCCTCGTAAATAAATATAGAATCTTTTATTCCAAATTGCAATCATCTCTTGTCACGTACATTGGCTTGTATATGTAGCTGACTAAGCCGTAATTGATTATATGCGTCCATTTGCAAACACAATGTTCTTGATAAATTGTAAATAATACTGGAAACTTATAGGGAATTTACCTCATAGAAACTCGCATTCGTTTACATACATACCAAGATCAACTAGTTGAAATAAATCATGACTAATTTGCACTTAACTACAATGCGGTACACAATTTAGTATATTGCATCACTTTGACCGAAGTTCAATAGTCAAGGCAGGGGAAACAGCTATGTAGTCATATAATTCGTTGAATGGTTTATTTTTAGTTCTGGGTTATCAAGAACACAATTAATTGACGATATATTTCTTTGTGTCAATGTCTGATGTGATGAAAGGTTTCCACTTTTTAATTGTTTAAATGTTCTTACAAAAGAATTTGTCGTGGGAATCAAAGAAGCTTCAAAATGACTACAGTTTATGGTGCTACCGTTGACTATAGCAGATTAATCACGGTGTTTGATTTTTACGCGATCAACACTTTATTGCTGCTTACAAATTTTCCTACAGCATTAACTTAAAAAATTTGTGTTTACAAACGGTTGGAAATAGGTTTTTTTTTTCAAAAATCAAGGCGTCGTGCTAAAATCATACAGCATCAGCGCGGACAGTTGTTTAAAGTTTTGTTAACGGCCATTTATCACAAATCTCATACACTGCAATTGCATTGCACATTGCATCTTAAGTAACTATATGATTGTTATGATTAATATGCATGATGCCTGTGTGGGAACATCACTCGGGCCGGCTGTTTAAATATCAAGCTATAACCGGGGTCGTGCTCAGTACCACTTGACCAATTGTGAGAAAATATCGAAATCGCATTTTGTAATATATCGCAAAAAACAATTGACAATGGTACAAGAAAGACATTTAATGCTGCTTGTCTAAGTGTTTATTGATATTTCAAAAACTCTTCAACGTATAATAACTACCTTAGACCAGCATGGTTAAAGCGAAACACGATATTAGCACGCGATTCAAATATGTCCGCGATTATGAATTACAAAATAAGTCTATTTGATGAGTACGCATTTCAAAGGCCTTGAGAATCCATTTAGACAACCTGACGCTAAGTCCGTTGATGTCCGTCACTTAGTTATCATAGCATAAGACAACTGCGTGTAGCGAAAAAAACTGCGCCTTGTAAACTTGAGACATAACAACCGATTTTTTAAAAAGTTTTTTAGTGTTATTCCGAAGTTATTGCGAACTGCAGACCTTGCATACCTATGCGCGGATGCGTGCGTTTTCTAAACAAATTATTTGTGATTAACTTTAGGGAGTATACCACGTAATAGCAAAAAGTAAAGGGAACTAAAACAATTTGTGCTAAAACCTCGTGGACCTTCCTCCTTACTCTACTACAAAAAGGTAATTCGAATTTTTAGAGAAAGTGTAACAAGTCCTATTCATAAAAACTTGTTTGCAAGTATCCCTTCCGAACTATTTCAAAGCACGAGGATTCATTATTTTTTTGGGTCATCGAATATGAAAGGTTGCTGTTACAGCTATGCTTCATTATTCGCTATGTGTGGTCCTGTGAATGTGAATGTACCGTAATAAGTTTGAGTTACAAGCGTACAAACATTTTTGTTTCGTACAGGTATAGTTCAGGCTCGTTGCTTTGTTTAGTTCAGATTTAAAAATCTAGGAATCGTAATCTAGTGCATATAGGTATACCAATAATACTTTACCATATAGGAGAATGTAGGTACGCTCCGGTTCCAATGTTCTCAAGAAAAGACCGAACTGTTTCCTGATGTAAAATTCCTTACGATCACTCCAATGAATTTATCATTTGTGGGAATTGTTCCACTCCCAGTGCAGTGTGATAATGGCAGTTTTAACGACTTTTCTGGTCCATGTGCTTTGTTCGATTGTGTCGTGTGATGTGAAAATGCCATACCCAGAAATAGCTGAGGATCAAGACGTAGGAGCATCTACAAGTGCATCTAATGCTAATGCCATATTTTCCGAAGTTTTAATGCTGGAGCCGCACGTGGATACGAAGTTGGGTGGCATAGAAGGCTATATAATGAAAACTTCTGGAGGAAGGAGGATCTATGCATTTGAAGGAATACCCTATGCGGAACCTCTTACAGCCTCATACAGATTTAGGGTATGCTTTAGCTCACATAAAATATCTAATCATTGCACTTGAAAGACCACTTATGTACCAATAATTTCATTATTTAAAATCCAGCCATCAATTCCTAAAGAGCCTTGGTCAGGCGTATTGGAAGCCAAAAAGCCAGGACCAGAATGTCTCCAACTCAGCACACCTAAAGTACTCAGGGTTGTTGGGAATGAAGGTAGTTCACGAGTACATTATTCATTGTGACAGTTAACGGTTAAAAGCATGACGGTTGAGTATGATGTATGAATACGATTTTCATCTTTTGTTATAGACTGCTTGTATCTCAATATATACACGCCTCAGGTAGTTATGAAACCTTACCTTACCACACTTAAACCCTAGCACCTTTCTAGTAACTGTAATGATTTTTTTCTCTCTGCTAATTCACTAAAGATTCCGTATATCGATGGAAAGGGGAGGCAGGTATTTTTTGAGCCTTTTCCTGTCATCATATGGATATTCGGAGGCTCTTATTACTTTGGAAGCTCAGAT